>CM021108.1:567410926-567672941 GCA_007115665.2 Sequoiadendron giganteum | reverse complement strand
TATAGGGGTTGAGGGATTAGGGTTTAAGGGTTGAGGGATTAAGAGGGTATAAGGGTTGAGGGATTAGGGTTTAAGGGTCGAGGGATTAGGGTTTAAGGGTTCATGATTGAGGGTTGAGGGATTAAGAGGGTATAGGGGTTGAGGGATTAGGGTGTAAGGATTGAGGGATTAGGTTTTAAGGGTTGAGAGATTAAGAGGGTATATGGGTTGAGGGATTAGGTTTTAAGGGTTGAGGGATTAGGGTTTAAGGGTTGATGATTGCGGGTTGAGGGATTAAGAGGATATAGGGGTTGAGGGACTAGGGTTTAAGGGTTGAGGGTTGAGGGAAGAGGGATTAATAGGGTATAGGGATTGAGGGATTAGGGTTTAATGGTTGAGGATTGAGGGTTGAGGGATTAAGAGGGATTAGGGTTTAAGGGTTTAGGGTTGAGGGTTGAGGGATTAAGAGGGTATAGGGATTGAGGGATTAGGGTTTAAGGGTTGAGGAATTAAGAGCATATGGGGATTGAGGGTTGAGGGATTAAGAGTGATTAGGGGTTGAGGGATTACGGTTTAAGGGTTTAGGGTTAAGGGTTGAGGGATTAAAAGGGTATAGGGATTGAGGGATTAGGGTTTAAGCGTTGATGGATTAAGATGGTTGAGGGATTAAGAGGGATTAGGGGTTGAGGGATTACGGTTTAAGGGTTTAGGGTTGAGGGTTGAGGGATTAAAAGGGTATAGGGATTGAGGGATTAGGGTTTAAGGGTTGAGGGATTAAGATGGTATAGGGATTGAAGGATTAGGGTTTAAGGGTTGAGTATTGAGGGTTGAGGGATTAAGATGGATTAGGGGTTGAGGAATTAGGGTTTAAGGGTCTAGGGTTGAGGCTTGAGGGATTAAGAGGGTATAGGGATTGAGGGATTATGATTTAAGGGTTGAGGGATTAAGAGGTTATAGGGGTTGAGGGATTAGGGTTTAAGGGTTGAGGATTGAGGGTTGAGGGATTAAGAGGGATTAGGGTTTAAGGGTTTATGGTTGAGGGTTGAGAGATTAAGAGGGTATAGGGATTGAGGGACTAGGGTTTAAGGGTTGAGGGATTAAGAGGGTATAGGGGTTGAGGGATTAGGGTTTAAGGGTTGAGGATTAAGGGTTGAGGGATTAGGGTTTGAGGGTTGAGGGTTGAGGGATGAAGGATGAAGAGTGTATAGGGATTGAGGGATTAGGGTTTAAGTGTTGAGGATTGAGGGTTGAGAGATTAGGAGGGATTAGGGTTTAAGGGTTTAGGGTTGAGGGTTGACGGATTAAGAGGGTATAGGGATTGAGGGATTAGGGTTTAAGGGTTGAGGGGTTAAGAGGGTATAGGGATTGAGAGATTAGGGTTTAAGGGTTGAGGATTGATGGTTGAGGGATTAAGAGGGATTAGGGGTTGAGGGATTAGGGTTTAAGGGTGTAGGGTTGAGGGTTGAGGGATTAAGTGGGTATAGGGATTGAGGGATTAGGGTTTAAGAGTTGAGGGATTAAGAGGGTATAGGGATTGAGGGATTAGGGTTTAAGGTTTGAGGATTGAGGGTTGAGGGATTAAGAGGGATTAGGGGTTGAGGGATTAGGGTTTAAGGGTTTAGGGTTGAGGTTGAGGTATTAAGAGGGTATAGGGATTGGGTTAGGGTTTTAGGGTTGGGGATTAAGAGGTATAGGGGTTGAGGGATTAGGGTTTAAGGGTTGAGGATTGAGGGTTTAGGGATTAAGAGGGATTAGGGGTTGAGGGATTAGGGTTTAAGGGTTGAGGGATTAAGAGGGTATAGGGGTTGAGGGATTAGGTTTTAATTGTTGAGGGTTTAGGGTTGAGGGATTAATAGGGTATAGGGGTTGAGAGATTAGGGTTTAAGGGTTGAGGGATTAGGGTTTAAGCATTGATGGATTAAGAAGGTATAAGGGTTGAGGGATTAGGGTTTATGGGTTAAGTGATTAGGGTTTAAGGGTAAAGGGATTAAGAGTGTATAGGGGTGAAGGGTTGAGGGATTAGGGTTTAAGGGTTAAGGGGGTATAGGGGTTGAGGTATTAGGGTTTAAGGGTTGAGGGTTGAGGGTTGAGGGATTAAGAGGGTATAAGGGTTGAGGGATTAGGGTTTAAGGGTCGAGGGATTAGGGTTTAAGGATTGAGGATTGAGGGTTTACGGATTAAGAGGGATTAGGGGTTGAGGGATTAGGGTTTAAGGGTTGAGGGATTAAGAGGGTATAGGGGTTGAGGGATTAGGTTTTAATTGTTGAGGGTTTAGGGTTGAGGGATTAATAGGGTATAGGGGTTGAGAGATTAGGGTTTAAGGGTTGAGGGATTAGGGTTTAAGCATTGATGGATTTAGAGGGTATAAGGTTTGAGGGATTAGGGTTTAAGGGTTAAGGGATTAAGAGGGTATAGGGGTTAAGGGTTGAGGGATTAGGGTTTAAGGGTTAAGGTGGTATAGGGGTTGAGGTATTAGGGTCTAAGGGTTGAGGGTTGAGGGTTGAGGGATTAAGAGGGTAAATGGGTTGAGGGATTAGGGTTGAAGGTTTCAAGATTGAGGGTTGAGGGAGTAAGAGGGTATAGGGGTTGAGGGATTAGGGTTTAAGGGTTGAGGGATTAGGGTTTAATGGTTGAGGGATTAAGAGGGTATAGGGGTTGAGGGATTAGGTTTTAAGGGTTGAGGGATTAAGAGGGTATAGGTGTTGATGGATTAGGGTTTAAGGGTTGAGTGATTAAGAGGGTATAGGGGTTGAGAGATTAGGTTTTAAATGTTGAGGGTTTAAGGTTTGAGGATTGAGGGTTGAGGAATTAGGGTTTAAGGGTTGAGGGTTGAGGGATAAGGGATTAAGAGGGTATAGGGATTGATGGATTAGGGTTTAAGGGTTGAGGGATTAAGAGGGTATAGGGGTTGAGGGATTAGGGTTTAATCTCTGTATCTCCCACTCTCCCTCCCACTATATCTCCCGATCTCTCCATCTCTCTTTCTCCCACTCTCCCCCTTTCTCCCTTCACTCTATCTCCCACTCTCTCCCTCTCTGTTTCTTCCACTCTCTCCTTCTCCCTCCCACTCTCCCCTCTCTCCCTCCCACTCTCCCTTGTCTCCCTCCCACTCTATCTCCCACTCTCTCCCTCTCTCTTTCTCCCACTCTCCCCCTCTCTCCCTCCACTCTATCTCCCACTCTCTCCCTCTCTCTTTCTTCCACTCTCTCCTTCTCCCTCCCTTTCTATCTTCTACTCTCCCCCTGTCTCATTCCCACTCTCTCAAAAACTCTTATACTCTAAAAAATACACTAAGAAAATGAAATTTCGCATAATGCGTGCACGTCATAACACAAGCGCATTTTGTAGTCCACTAAAACGATAAAAAAATCTGTATACCTATGATTTTAAGGCCCACAGTCTACATATTCCCCTGGTTATGTGCATGCTCCGACAAAAAATGTCTTTTTGATGATGTTGTGAAGTGTGCAAGAATCTTTTTCACATTCCATCACCTTTTCCATGATCTTTTTACCACCTTTGCATGAAATAGTAGAGTTTCCACATTGAAAGACATATAATATCAATTGAAGTTTGAATTCCATTGAAAACTGATATACAATTGAAGTGTGGAAGGGAACAAGCTTTTGAACAAGTCAAATTGTTGTGGAGTTTGAAGAAAGAAGAAGCTAAGGCTACATAATTGGGTTGAACTCCTCCATTTGAAAGTTTGGTTTTTAAGGTATGTGAAGTCCTTACAAATTTTCTTTCATTCTATTATGGCTTGCTTTCATTTTTTTGTTTGTCATTATAACCTTAGGTTGTCAATGGACATTTTAAATTACCAAATTATATACACAATTAGTTACACTTGCCAATTATAGAAATTCAGAACAATTCACCAAAACTCATTCTGTAAGACAACTCCAAGCCTCTCCCATTCATCTGAAGGGTCCAAACACCTTCCAATACCTCTGCACAAACTGATGCAGTACAAAGGAATAAATGAACACCTTTCTTGACACACACATTCAACTATATTTCCCTTCACAAAACATTTGATTCGTATACTCAAATTAGCATCAAGAGTTCCCAATTCCTTAAGGACCTTCAAAACACCTTCAAAAATCTTGAAAATAACTGATTACAATCAACTAGGTTCCTCAAAACATCAACCAATGATTATGTCATTCACAAGTTGTTTAGTTCTAGGTCTCAAAACAAGATAGTTTCTAGGTCTTAGGACCTTACCTACTCAACTAGGCTTCCAATACAAAAACCCCCATTTTTCAAAGAAAAGAGGGAGGGTTTATAGAAAATACTATACCTGGGCCTTCCCAGACCATTCCAAAGCATCAAACATCTTCAAAATACCCTGCACAAGGTCAAAAGTTCATTACATAGACCAATCCTTCAACAATTGATGGGGAGTCTTATCTTTCAAGAGAAATCTTGCTCTTCCCAAGACCTATTCTCTAGTCTTCCTAGGGTATTCCTCCCTACCCTACTCAGGGATCCCTCCTAAACCCCTCTCACCTCATAAGACTCTCCACCAATTTCAAATTCTTCACCATTGCTCTCAATTCACCACTAAGCTTCTATGAGCTCCACACTGACCTAAAGTGTCCTAACCACTCCAGGGTCTAGGAAAGGGTATTATCACTATCCCCTTGTTGATTTGTCTCCGCACTGATCCATCTCATAGGATTCTTTCACCTTGTAGCCTTTTTCCCAATTAAGCCTCCTAGAACCCGTTTTCTTGGCTTTTCTAAAAAATGGTATTAACAATCCCCAAATATTTTTATAGATTATTTCTAGTGGTACCATAGGCTTCAATATTTACCATATGTTTAGTCCCTTTGGCATCCGTACATAGGACTGTCCTCATACCCCCTATTTTCAAGGGTTTCTAGGGTTCTGGCTCCTTTTTCCAACTTTGAGGGCTTCAATGACCTCCTCAACTCTCCTCCTTGCACACAAATGTCTATAATAAATGTTCACACACTCTCTTGCTCTTGATTGGCACAAAATAGTCCATTTAGCAACTTTCTTTACTGCTGTCCTCTCCAAGCCACTAGCCAGAATGCACTCGCACTCGCCTAGTTCTTGATGAATTCACCATCTCCCCTAAAAACCAAGACACCACACACCATATATACACTATAAAAATATTCCCCTACTTGATTCCAAGTGGCCATGGTAGCCTTTCCACGGGAATTCAAGCAGGGATCATTATTTCCAAAAACTGGCCTTAACCGGCTATGAGACCAAAAACTCTAAAAACTTGCAAAACAAAAAGAAATTGAACTAAATGGTTAATATAATGCTTCAAAAAGTAATTAAGTGACACAATTGAAAGACTCAAAGCATTAGAAATGTCCTTTCAATCCATTCTTGACTAGATGAAGGCACAAAAACATAAATTCAATGAAATTTGCACTCTTCCAACTCACAAATTCCCCTTCCAAAACTCCAAATCGTACAATAGATTTCCCACATGCTCAATTAGGGTTTTTATGACCTTATATACCTTTCTCCCATGTTCTAGGACCCTTCGGTCAGGCTTAGAGCATCATTAATTCCCTTTTCCCACTTTTAGGACAAATTGCTAAGTCTACATGGACTAATTTGCCTAATTTCATCATTCAGGCTTCTCCAAACTTCAAGGCTCTAGACTACACTAAGTTTGCCTTAACTCACACATAAATGAAGCCTTCAATGACATATATTTTTCAGTTATCTTGAATGGATACATTTTTTAGGAACTAATATTCGTCTCATTACCATGGTACAGATAAAATTATCTGGCATGCTAAAGAAAAAGACAAAGAGGAAACTAACGGACAAAGAGAACAAAACCTTGAAAGAAAAGGAGAGAGTTCGGGTGGCGGCATATCATGAAAAGAAGAAATTGGAAACAATTGATGAAAACAACCCAATTGTAGAGGAACCTCAACCGTCAAAAAGAGAACAGGAATTGGCAGCACAAAAGGCACGAATACAGAAGCATTGTTGTAGGACAGATTCAGATACCATAGTTGGAGACACACCATTTACGACAAGTGAATATGAAGGGAAACCATTAAGCACAAGTGAATATGGAGGGACACCATCTAGCACAATTGAATATGGATGGACACCATCTACTACAAGTGAATATGGATGGACACCATCCAACACATTTCAAGTTGAGAGTACATCATCACTCTAAATTGACGAAGAAGGTATGCCATCATTCCCATGTGAACCTCAAGGTATGTCTTCTTCTCCACCCTCAATCAAAGGTATGCAATCTAGCCCACCTCAATTAAATATTGATGAAATTCCTAATGTTGAGAGGTATGTACCTAGGAGAACACCACCAAGAATTTTGCGTAGAAAGCCAAAGTATTTGATTAATATTGATGATGATATTTTGCAGCACATGGAAGGTAAGATTTCAACACACCCTTGTAGAAGATATGCTGAAGGGATTTGGGAACAATTCTTTGAAAGGCTAAATGAGACTGCAAGATGTCAACTATTTGTTGAAATGATGCGGGGTGCAAAGTATAGGAACATCATGAAAACTCTTGGGTTGAGAATATTGAATGCATCGAGTGAAGACACTATTGTGAAGAATCTAATGGATGCTTATGAGAGTGTGGGTAAGGCCTCATGCTAAAAGGATAGTAATGTCACCCGACGTGTCATTACATCGACTTTGGTAAGTTGTCAAACAAAGAGAGCTCACCTAATTAAAAAGACTAGTGAAAAAATGGGAATTAGTATAAAGACTTTATCAAGAACCATTCAAAGGCGACAAAGAATTGAGGGAAATGATACAAATGAATTATGGGCATTCTCGGGGAGACTGTCATGAAAAGATAAAGAAGTTGTCGAAGCCTTGAGAACAAAAATTGAAGAGTATTGGAAGAATAACACAAGGCCATCTCTGAATCAAAGGGATGTGGTAAGAAGGAGAATCGGTAGTCGGAATTGTGAGCCACATCCAAAGCATTTTTTTGATATGACTCAAACCCAATCTTTTCAGAAATTTGAAAATGATTATCCTCAAATTAGTATTTCTCAAAGATTTTTTGAACTGCTTGAACCTTTTTATGTCAAGATAAATCACACACGCACTACTTGTTGTTGTAGACTGCATATTGAATTTTCTAACCATTACGATGTTTATCATTCTATATGTTTAGATTTGTATACTAAAGATGTTTTGCAGGATTGTGGCATAGAAGCCCCACCAAAATATTCAAGATAGTTCTTATCAAAAAAATTATGTGAAATAGAGGATGGCCAGATATTCTATAGGACAACATGCTTGGATGGTTCATGCGAGCGTTGCGGTGGCTTCCAGCGTATGCCAGTATGTCAACATATGTAAAGCACATATGAGGTGGGCCAAAAACTAGTAGAGTTCGGGAAGTATAAAATAGTGGCATATGCTATAAAAGATGGGTCTCAAGCAAAAAGGTGTGATTTGGTTATTGAGAAGATTCTAGTGTACAAATTTATGACCACATTTCATGACAGTATACTGTCTGAGTATGCAATGCATACCCATAGAGCCCGACGGTTGGACACGCAATTCAAGCTATGCAAGGACACCTTTCTAGTTGGAAGCATAGTATCCATGGTTGACTTTGCAGAGAACTACACTCTACAAGCACAACATGAGGTGCAGTCACAGTATTACAACTCCACACAAGTTTTGATATTTGTGCACATAGCATTCATTCATGCATCTGATAGTACAGATGAGCAAAGGAAGGTATTGAGGGAGTACCACTTTTACATTAGTGATGATCGCACACATTCTCCAGATTTCGTACAAGGTTGCTTTGAGATGTTCTACAGTGGTTTGGCTTAGAGGGGCATAAAATATGATCAACATATAATATGGTCTGATAACTATGCAGCACAGTTCAAGAACTTGTGCATGTTCTACTGGTTGTGCAAGATGCATGTCATTATAGGTGTTCAACATATGTGGAACTTTTGTGAGGCTGGACATGGAAAGGGGGAGCATGATGGTGCAGGAGCATGCATGAAAAGAGCATTAGCATGTGAAGAGTTAAAGTATAAAGATAGTGCAAAGTTGACAGATGCAAAATCAATCGTCGAGTGGTGTAATGCTTTGATGGGTCTAGGTAATGAAGGTACATCTTCAATTCGTAGATTTTTTTGGATGGATGATACTAACATTGCACCATATGAAGACTATTGTACACTAATAGGATCGAGTGTGGTACACTCTTTCCTTAGCTCAAATACAGGTTCATGGAGTATTGATATATGAAAGATGGCATGCTTTTGTTCTTCATGTACAATGCAAGACTGGAATGATTGTGAGTCAGGGGAGTGGGTTGAGAAATGGTTCACAAGTTATCTTAGCCCACTTCACACGTATCGCCCTTCGATGGCATTGGAACTAACACAGATAGAATCATTGGTGGACTTTGACCACATATCAGATCTAGTTCAATGAGGTGATATATCTACTTTCTTAGTTGTTGAAATTTCATATCGTTAGATCTTACTTTGTATTGTATTCGTATTGTTGACAAATTTCAAGAGATTTTTTGCACATATCAATGCAGGGCATGTTTATGCAGTTATTGCAGATGAAGACAATGAAGAGGGAACATACTATTACTTGTGTTGTTGTGTTGAGACAAAAAAGAAATTTGAGGCCCTAGTTATAGATGGAGAAAACATCGAATACCCTATAGGGTCAGTTGTGGTTACTGGAACATGGCTTAGAAGGTACCCACATTCAAGTGTTAAACATTGGCTATTTTAGGACTTTGACATGCATCGTAAGATTCTTCATTACTCGAACCTTGTCGTGGTATCCAATGGTCATTTGACCAAATATGGGGGTAGAACTTTGAACAAGACATTATGGAAGGTCCGTGAGTCTGACCATGAGGCAATACTTGACACAATAAAGAGTAGATCAGACCCGGATGGTTCGTTGGATTAATTTGTAAGTATATGCACATTGGTTCTTATTAATTTATACATGTATGCACATTAATTTGTTTGATGCGAATGCTATCATCTTCTTTTATAGTGATTGCTGTCCCCTTGCAAAAAATGCATATATATGAGTCATCCAAGAGAATGTTAGCTAGAAAAGCAATGCAACATCCTTATTTTGATGCCTGCATGCAACATCTTTAAGTGCCTTCCATCTATTTTTATTTCATTTCCATTTTGGATGCTCCTTATTTTTCTCTTTTACTTTGCGTATTTGTAAGTAAACTACTAAGGGTTGATTGATCTTTCGTTGCAGAAAATGCTGATTTAAGAGCCATTGAAAAGAAAATCTCAGCCAAAAAAGCAATGCAACATACTTATTTTGATGATTTTGACAAATCTCAATTTTGATTTCAAGCCATTGTAAGAGAGCATGTGAAGCTTAAGGAGGGAATCTCAAGTTACTCATTTGAAGTTAACCTCGTGATGAGCACCTATGACGTAGACATTTAAAGAGAATCTTGAATGTATGAGTGACATTGTAAAATATCTGAGAGAACGAAGTGCCAGAGGCATTGTAATAAGATTTAATTACATAATGAGATATACTCAAATATTTTAAGGTTGAAGTTCATGTTTGGTGTAGTAGCACCTTGTTCTGTAAATGCCTTGAGTAGGAAAATTTGCAAAAAAAAGGTCATATAAAGGTCATGTAAACAATTTGTACACATTTTTCTGCAACTCGTGTGACCAAGCGGATTGTTCCAACACATCTGAATAGGTATTTTTACGCTAGGCATGGTCTCTTTTTGCACCAAAACACGTGGAATCGCTCTGAGCTATGTTCCATCGGATCAATCCCTTAAGGGTCCAAAGTGCAAAATGGCTGCAAACTTCAGTAGGTATGTACTCGGATACCATGACACTTAGAAACTTCTCATCTAATCCTACAGAAAGGCATTGGGCCCCTCTAGAAAAACCTCTCTTGGTTTTGGCTATCTTGGAGTGGTTTTCTCATGGCGGTGGATTTTCACTTGATGGAAAAGGTGTCAAATTCAAGCAGTGCAAAGTTGCAAAGTGGTGCAACTTTCGCTTTGCAACTCGTGTGACCAAGCAGACTGTTCGAACACGTCTGAATAGTTATTTTTACACTAGGCATGGTCCTCTTTTGCACTGAAACATGTGGAATCACTCTGAGCTATGTTCCACCGGATCGATCCCTTAAGGGTCCAAAGTGCAAAATGGCTGCAAACTTCGGCATGCTAGTACTTGGATACCGTGACACTTAGAAAATTCTCATCTAATCCTACAAAAAGATGTTGGGCCTCTCTAGAAAAAACTCTCTCGGTTTTGGCTATCTTGGAGTGGTTTTCTCATGGCGATGGATTTTCAGTTGATGGAAAAGGTGTCAAATTCAAGCAGTGCAAAGTTGCAAAGTGGTGCAACTTTCACTCTGCAACTCGTGTGACCAAGCGAATTGTTCGAACACGTCCGAATAGGTATTTTTACACTAGGCACATTCCTCTTTTGCATCGAAACATGTGGAATTGCTCTGAGCTATGTTCCACCGGATCGATCCCTTAAGGGTCCAAAGTGCAAAATGGCTGCAAACTTCAGCATGCTAGTACTCAAATACCATGACACTTAGAAACTTCTCTTCTAATCCTACAGAAAGGTGTTTGGCCCCTCTAGAAAAACCTCTCTTGGTTTTGGCTATCTTGGAGTGGTTTTCTCATGGCAGCGGATTTTCTCTTGATGGAAAAGGTGTCAAATTCAAGCAGTGCAAAGTTGCAAAGTGGTGCAACTTTCGCTCTACAACTCATGTGACCAAGCAGATTGATTGAACACATTCGAATAGGTATTTTTACGCTAGGCACTATCTTCTTTCTCATCAAAACAAGTGGAATCACTCTGAGCTATGTTCCACCGGATCGATCCCTTAAGGGTCCAAAGTGGAAAATGGCTGCAAACTTTAGCATGCTAGTACTCGGATACCGTAACACTTAGAAACTTCTCGTCTGATCCTACAGAAAGGCGTTGGGCCCCTCTAGAAAAACCTCTATTGGTTTTTGCTATCTTGGAGTGGTTTTCTCATGGCGGCAGATTTTCTCTTGATGGAAAAGGTGTCAAATTCAAGCAGTGCAAAGTTGGAAAGTGGTGCAAATTTCGCTCTGCAACTCGTGTGACCAAGTAGATTGTTCAAACACATCCGAATAGGTATTTTTACACTAGGCATGGTCCTCTTTCACATCAAGACACATGGAATCGCTCTGAGCTATGTTCCATTGGATCAATCCCTTAAGGGTCCAAAGTGCAAAATGGCTGCAAACTTAAACATGCTAGTACTCAGATACTGTGACACTTAAAAACTTCTCATCTAATCCTACAAAAAGGTGTTTGGCCCCTCTAGAAAAACCTCTCTCGGTTTTGGCTATCTTGGAGTGGTTTTCTCATGGCAATGAATTTTCTCTTGATGGAAAAGGTGTCAAATTCAAGCAGTGCAAAGTTGCAAAGTGGTGCAACTTTCGCTCTGCAACTCGTGTGACCAAGTGGAATATTCCAACACATCTAAATAGGTATTTTTATGCTAGGCACAGTCCTTTTTCACACCGAAACATGTGGAATTGCTCCGAGCTATGTTCCACTAGATCGATCCCTTAAGGGTCCGAAGTGCAAAATGGCTGCAAACTTTAGCATGCTAGTACTCAGATATCATGACACTTAGAAACTTCTCATCTAATCCTACAGAAAGACGTTGAGCCACTCTAGAAAAACCTCTCTCGGTTTTGGCTATCTTGGAGTGGTTTTCTCATGGCGGCGGATTTTCACTTGATGGAAAAGGTTTCGAATTCAAGCAGTGCAAAGTTGCAAAGTGGTGCAACTTTCGCTCTGCAACTCATGTGACAAAGTGGAATATTCCAAAACATCCGAATAGGTATTTTTACACTAGGCATGGTCCTCTTTTGCACCGAAACACGTGGAATCGCTCTGAGCTATGTTCCACCGGATTGATCCCTTAAGGGTCCAAAGTGCAAAATGGTTGCAAACTTCAGCATGCTATTACTCAGATGTCGTGATGCTTAGAAACTTCTTGTCTAATCCTATAGGATTGCATTGATCCTATCTACAAAAACCTCTCTCGGTTTTGGCTATCTCAGAGTGGTTTTCCAGTGGTGGCGGATTTTCACTTGATGGAAAAAGCATCAAATGCAAGCAGTGGAAAGTTGCAGAGTGGTGCAACTTTCATTTTGCAACTTGTGTGACCAAACAGACTATTCCAACATGTCCAAATAGGTATGTTTACACTAGGCATGGTCATCTTTTACATCGAAACATGTGGAATCGCTCTAAGCTATGTTCCACTAGATCGATCCCTTAGGTTGGAGGAGTCTTAAGTTGCAAATTTGTAAGTTGCTTAACATGACAAATTTGAAATGATATTGGATGGCCCACTTAACACTCATTGCATCTAAGTGATGCTCATAGAGGTGAGGCACTAGGCCTTCCTGAGAGGTCACCCATTCCAATATACTCCAGCTCAAGTGCTTAACCACGAAGTTTTTTCCCCAAGAAGGCATAGTGAAAAAGGCAAAATCCACTATACTTTTGATGAGTGGAAAGGAATTCCTAAAAGAAATGAAGGAGGAAGAAGGAGTTTTCTATGCAATCATGTTCAAGCCAAAGGAGGAGGAGTCACCTAGTTGGCTACCTATGACAGCAGAGGTGAAGCAACTGTTCGATCAGTTCAGGGATATCATTTGTGAAGGCACACCAACTACACTACCACGTAAGAGGGAAATTAGTCATCAAATTGAATTTGTACTAGGAGCAACATTGCCTAACAAGGGTGCATACAAAATAACACCAGAGCAGAACAAGGAGATAGCAAGGCAAGATCAAGAACTTTTGGACCAAGGGTTGATCAGGAAAACCATAAGCCCATGTGTTGTTCCAGTGGTGTTGGCACCTAAGAGGCTACTTGGATAGCAGAAAGTTACTTTAAGAAGCATGGAATTAGTGAGGAGCTCTTGACACCATAGGTTCCTTAACTTCTTTGTTGCAGGGGGGAGAATGATGCAGGAGCACCTTAAGGTCTTTTGGAGAGATCTTTGCAATTTTGGCTTGTAGGTGGTTCTAGCCAACCACCAAGGGAATAAGGACTATGATGTAAAGTACCAAGAGTGCTTTTGATGAGTGAATTGGAAATAGGTGATGTAAGATGGGGTTGGATGGAACACTCATTGTTCCATGCTCTGGGTCTCACCTTGGTAATCCCCTATGGTGGCACTCTCCACCACCTTCACCTATAGGTCTTATTTCAGGTATAGGTACCCCTAGTTCTACTGGCCATCCCCACTTTCATCCAAGTTCACAACTACCAAACCAAACTTGGTGCTTTGCCACTATCTCACCCTTGACCCTTAATCTTCCCTAAAGGTCAAACACTCTCAACACTCAGTTAGATCCAAGTAGGGGTGTAGAGATGCGAAATCATGCTTCTTAGCATCCTATTAGGGATGTTGAAGAACCACTAGGCTCCATTTCTCCATTGCTCCCACCAAACCCTCACCTAGGGTTAAAAAGGCTACAAGCCTAGAGCCCTAACCCGAGAAAAGTGGATGTTTCTCAAAACTTTCCCAAAGTACCCCAAAACTTCCCTATGGTTTCTTGGTCCTGATACCAAGTTCTTCAAGATTTTCAAGGTCTTAGTCCTTGTCTTGTCGTACACAAGCTCATTCATCAATTTAGCAAATATAGGGTCTTTTTGTCAACTCTTGGCCACCCGGGTGAACTATCATGGAGCTCTTCCATCAAATGGATTGGTGTAGCCTCTTAACTATTACCAGACCTCTGTAGGGCCTCCTTCCACCTTTCTACCATGGGGTTTAGCATGGAGAGGTCTTCCCTGCAAGTGAGGTGCTTCCCACCCCTTGACTTTCCTAGCCGGACACTATTTAGCTCGCCTAGGAAAGGTCTTCTTTCATGCACACTTGACCCCTAATAACTCCTAACACTACTAAAAGTATAGGCATGGAGCCTAGCCACTATTTTCAAGAGCCCATACACTAGGTACAGGGGAAACGTGGACTAGAACTCCATTTATTGCAGCTTGCCAGGCATAATAACCCAAAAACAAGAACCTAGAGAACTGAAATCAGAAACTTGAACGATGAAACAACTAGTTATTGACCAACCAACACTTTGAGATCAACTAAAATACATTCCACATGTATGCCAATGCCTAGTTATGCCATTAAACACTACCAAGATCTCAAACACAAAAAATTAAGCAATTACTCCTACTATTCTTCTTTCTCCTTCATGAAAAATTCAAAATTACAAAACTTCAAATGCCTTCCAACCTTTCACATGGGTCGAGGCAATCCTTAAAAAGGTTCAAAAAGTGGTTACCCTTCCCCTTGGTTAGACATAACCACCACATTAAGCCAAAATTGCACATATGCAACATTTTGGGCTTTATTTCCAATTACTAGAAACTACCAAACATGAGTGTCTAAACTCACAACTCTTCCACTCCTGATAGCTCTTGACGAAGAAATTTTTAAGTCTCTTCCACAATTTCATTGGTCAACATGACCTTATCACATTTAAACTAAAACTTAACAAAGCTTTCCTATTCCTAGTGTTTCCTAGGTGTTCTTCTAGGTGCTCCTGCACCAATAGGTTTGTTAGGGGCTTGCGGTTTGGGTAAGTCTTGGACACTGTGAGCATTTTGAGTAATGTTGCCTTGGCTATTTGTCCTAAAAGTTGGAAAATGGCATTAATGATGCTCTAAGCCCAATCCAAGGGTCCTAGCACATGGGAGAAAGGTATATAAGGTCAGAAAAACCCTAATACCTGGGTTAGAGGATTGTTTTCATGAATTGAGACTTGGAGAGTACATTTTTGTGATTGGAAGAGTGCAAATTTCATTGAATTTCTATTTTTGTGCCTTCATCTAGTCAAGAATGGATTGAAAGGACTTATTTGATGCTTTGATTCTTCCATTTGTGTCACTTAATTACCTTGTGTAGCATTAGATTATTCATCTAGACCGACTGGTTATCTTTTTGCAAGTTTTTGGTGTTCTTGGTCTCCTTGCCGGTTTAGGCCAATTTTTTGAATAATGAGTCCCACTTCACTTCTCGTGGCTTTCATCTCATGGCCACTTGGAATCAAGTTGGGGACTATGTAAATATTGTACATATAGGTTTTGGGGTCTTGTTTTGTAGGGAAGGTGATGAAATCATCAAGCACTAAGAGAGTGAAAGTGCATTCTGGCTAGTAGCTTGGAGAGGATGACAGCAAGGAGAGTTGCTAAATGGATTGGTTTGTTCCAACAAAGAGTATGGGAGTGTAGGAACATGTATCTCAGTCATGTGTGTGCCAGGAGGAGAGTTCATGAGGTCATTAAAGCCGTCAAAGAAGGAAAAAGAGCCAAAAACCCTAGGAACTCTTAAAAATAGGGGGTTTGAGGACAATCATATGTACAGACACTTGTAGGACCTAAGGCATAGTAAATCTTGGAGCCTTGATGGTCAAAAGAAATAATCTACAAAAACATTTGGGGGTTGTTAAGACTGTTTGTGAGAAAAGTCAAGAAAATGGGTTCTAGGAGGCCAAATTGGGGTAGAAGGCTACAAGGCCTAAAATTGAGTTTTTCAAGAAAGTAATGGGTAAAAAGTGAAAGAATCCTATGAGATGGATCAGTGAGGAGTCAAATCAACAAGGGGATAGTGAGAATACCCTTTCCTAGCCCCTGTAGTGGTTAGGACACTTTGGGTCAGTGTGGAGCCCAAGGAAGCTTAGTGGTGGATTGGGAGTGATGGAGAAGAATTTGAAATTGGTGGAGACTCTTACGTGGTGAGAGGGGTTTAGGAGTGATCCCTTAGTAGGGTAGAGAGGAATACCATAGGAAGACTAGATAATAGGTCTTGGGAAGAGCAAGAGTGCTCTTGAGGGATAAATGGTTTGTTTGGAAACAAGGATGGGTTCTCTCCTCATCGACATATACATTATTCCTCGATGTGTTCACACCAATGTTACAAGACTAGGACTTGCCTCGGACTTGACAAGCCATTTTTTGACTTTGACTTGGGCTCAGAGCCCAGACTCGACAAATAGAAAAACCTAAGAAATTCAAAGATTTGTAAGGATTTAAAACTTGTTTCATGCACCCTCTAATAAATAAACCTTAAATGCATAATAGCATCATCAAATAGAAATTACTATGATCCCATACACAAACATACATCAATCACATAAGTATAAGCACAAATTTTAGCTGAAGGAAATAACACATTTAGATATATAAATATTGTGATATTGCTATCAGGATTCAATCGTGTAGTTTTACAAGTCAAACTCATTGACCCATGATTCATCAGTAATGGTTTACAAGAACCCATCTCTCATGATAATGAATGGTTCATAAGGAGGAAGATAAATCTTCATACATTTCTTCGATGACAAATGAGATAAGTGCTTGGTTTTAGGAAGGTCATGAGACAACCATTAATGGGGAGTGGATACATGAAGAACTGATGGAGAATGATAATGGCTTCAAATCTGCTATAAAGGAATTTCTTTTTCGTTTCAATGATGCAAGAGGTTTTTGGTTTCACTACCAAAATGAGCCTATGAAGAATGCATGTGAAAATCCTTTTGACCTTGAGGGTGTATTTACTCCATCTCAAGGATCATGCATTGAGGATGACATAGATCAATGCTAGGGCTAAGCAATTAATAATTATACATGTGATTAAGTCAAGCATGTACATGTCAATAAGAGAACTACAAGTACTCATAAACATGTAAGCCTCAAAAAGTATACACACGAATACATAGTATACACAAATTAAAAAAAAGTATATGCATGAATACAAGGTATATGCATGAAAACATGTAAGCCAAAAAGTATACACTCGAATGCACATAAGTCACAAAGTATAGACGTAAGTTGTAAAGTATACACTTGAATATACGTAACTCATATCTATTGAACAATCAATTTAGAATGCAAATATGGACAAGCATCGGAAAAAGATATTTGTATTAACCAAATAGCCATGTAGGAATACATAAATATATGTACAAAATAGCCATGTAGGTTTATGAGAATGCCATCTAGGCATACAATGTCAAATATGTCCAATAAAAAATATGTACAAAACTGCCATGCAGGCATACAATAAAGGACTCTGGAATCAAAAGTCATTGCTCTCCATGCCTAGGAAATAAAATCTTTCTCTTTCCTTTTCACTCGGATGGCGATAGGTCTATCACTCATTTTTGTTATGCTCATGGAGTGTTCCTGCTACTCCTCCTAGGGTTTAGTTCATGGTGAAGTTTTAACTGTTAAAATAAGAAGTAAAGACATGAATATATAGAAATTACATTATAAAAAATGATATATTTGACAAAATAAACACTTACAACCATCTCATGATCTTTGTCCACTAGGGAAATATCCTCATGCCCATGCTCAGGCGTGCTCAAGCCCTGTATAAACCATGAAAATAGACAAAAACTACGTGAATCAATAATGGTTTGATTTCTCACTAACTAACATCTATAAAAACAAATGTAAATTAAAATTTATTAATTTGCCTCATACCTCTTCTGTCAGAGCCATCAAGGATTGTATAGTAGATGTCACACCAATATCCATTTCCCTCATCACATTCGAAGGTGTATCGTCTCGCAACAACTAAAAATAAAACAAAAAATTATTCAACATAATCAACGATGTGCATGCATAAACTACACAAATCTATTAAGTACTTGATTCATTAGTTAAACTCTTTACTCTATTACTTGCATGAAGGTTTGAGTAAATCCACTGCCACTGGGAAGTTTTCCATCAAAACCTCCAATATTAGATTATTCAACATCCAAAATTGCATATTAAATTACCATTCGTAAAACAATGCCATTAATATGCAATAAACGTATAATTGTTTACTAGTTACATACCCTAGTGATAGGTGTACTGCAAAAATAGGTTGGTGGGAGGGGGGGGAGGGGGGTGTATCCAGTCTCAACACTGTGACCCTGCAATTTTATTAAAATCATAAAATTTTTTTAGTTAATCTTGCATTTCAAAATCAAAATTTAATAAATTAAATTCAATGAACCCATGCACTAACTTTTACCTAACTATCAATTCCATATGCCTCATGCAAAATGTCAGCTGCCCTCTCCATCTCCATAGCTATAGACGGATCCTGTGTACTAGTCTCTTGAGGGTCGGTGGGGTCATGTGAACAAGTAGCCCCACAAGATTGACACACATGTGTTCGAAGACCACCACTAGAAGATTCCCCTGGATGGTGCTGTAGAATAGTGCTAGTATGATGGATGACACTCTGGGTCAAAGTGTTGATATCCTACAATGTCTCTACGTCAGCACTTTCCTTCACGATGGAAGGCATATCAATGTGCTCATGAGGTGGCTTAGCGAGAGCTCATCTACCTTGCCGTGTAGGATCCGGCTGTGCACCAGGTCTATCCTGAGCAGACCCCCCACCTCTCCCCTAGAAATCCCTCATATCAAAATAATTTGGGATTTTGTTCAATATGAACTCACTATATAGTTTCCTAAGGAAATATTGTGGGAGCTCCCAATTGTTGCATGGTGGGTAATCGAAGACCATGTACCACCTATCATAAAACCGCTCCTTCATTTGTTGGTGGTGGCAAAAATGGATAGGAAACCTCTTCGCATTGAGGGTAAGATTTTGATTTGTGCGTGGGTCGATGAATAATGAACACAAATCACCTTTTGTTATTTTTAAATCTTTCACATCCTTGTATGATAGTTTGTTTGCATAATACTCCCCAGCTGGCTGCCTCCTATCTTCCCATCTAGTTATTTGTTTGCTAATTGAATCTACATTTTTTAACATATCTTTCAATGAATTTGCTAGGGTCACTCTTTTTGTGGTTGAACCATTTGGATCACTCAACCTATTGATCAAATCCTCAATTTGTTTTTTGTTGTTCTCAATTTCACTCATTAAATTTTGTTGAGTGCTAGGAGGGGGTTGAGTGATTGGTGGAGGAGGTTGATGTTGTGGTTGATTTTGATCTTGAGGATTGGGTTGGTCCTCTTATTGAGGATTTTGAGGGTTTGCAGGTTGATTTGCATCTCCTAAAAATTAAAAAAAATATATATCAAATTCAACCTAAAACTAACAAATTCAAAACAAAAAGCATAGAATCCTTACCTCTTATAGCTCCTCATTGTCGTGGCACCATCGTTGTGAAGAAATTTGGATTCTTGGTGAAGAATTCTTCTCCTAGAATGCGAGCGCAATATTTGGGGTTTTTGGTAGCAGGTGGAGCATAAAAACCAGTCAAAATGCAAATGAGAGATTTGCATTTGTTTTTTTGCTTTATAACGCGCTCGCGTTATGTCTTTGCATTTGTGGCTGAAGGGAACTTGCCTAGGTTTAACGAAAGACATAACGCGAGCGTGTTATAACGCGCTCACGTTATGGCTTTCAAGTTTTTTTTTTTTAGGGTGTACATGAAATTGCTACCCATTTCCATGCACCCGCCCCACATCCACTTCTTTATTAGTTTTTCAAATTGAATGTCCAATGTCTTGATTTTCTTTCATCCCTCAAAGTGCATTATGTGGAAAACAAGGAAATCAAGGAAAATCTTACCTATTGTTGACTTTAGTAAGAAAATTGAGATGAAATCTAAATGCTTAGAAGCCTCTAAGGATACGAATCCCAAGGACAAGCAATAGTATGTGAATTTGTTCAAGTGTATTTGCTTCTCCTAAAGGGTTTGAAATTTTGAAGATCTTGTGAATTTTTATTTTCAAATGTTTTTGATCAAAGCAATATGTTTTTGATTCCAAGAACATGTACAATCCTAGGATGAAGAGACAATATTTGTTGGGATCCCACTTGGATAAATCTAGCTGAGCATATTCAGTGTGGATGATTAGATGCTTGACCACACAGGCTCCCCCTTACACTGCACTCACTTCTCGGGTCAGCCAAGAATCAGTACCCATGAATCTCCCATGGAATACTTTTCATCTCTACAAAAAAATTGCATGTTACGTGGGCCTGCTTCAAAGGACATGACCTTTTGCACCAACAAATAGTTAAGGATTTCGTCCTTTTCTAAACAAGGGGTTTTAATGAGGGCATTCTATTCATGGGAAGCTATCCATGCAACGAGAGACCATTGTTGTCCTTCTCGTTGGAATAATCCTCATGATTCTCAAACTTTCCTTGAAAATCCACACTTGTATACCGATTGGATGTTGCTTGGCATTAGCATTTTATTGGTTGGGTCGTTCCTTAGGGTGATTACTTTTTCCCACTAGGCATGGCCTCTATGGATAAATAAAAACAAGCAATTACATCCGTAGTTTGATTAGTCTTTGTTGAAAAACAAACAAAGAACACTCACGATGTACTCCACTCACACTCATAAGATTTGTTCAATTTTAAACCCAAACTTGAAGTGTGTAGGTAACCCTTTAGGCAATCAATGTCATTAAAAATATTTTGATTCTCAAGATCACTGTGAAGTGTGAGAGAAGTGCATACACATTCAAATGACATGAATTGAGAAAAATATTACAAAATAATGGAAGCAAAATTTTGTTTAAGCCTCAAAGAAATGATGAGTTCATTTTAAAGCACCAAAATCCAAGTGTGAAGTTGATTGTTCAATTTTAGACCAAATCAAAATTCTAGTGAGTTTCTAAGTTCAATTTTAATCCAATTTCAACAAAGCTTGAATTGAGGGTTAATTTTAAGCCAAAAATATGAAGTGATTTGGCCTAAAATAGAAAAAAAAAGGAGGAATTGGAGCCCTAGGTTTTACAATAAGCATTAAGAAATGATTTATTGGAGTTCAAGTTTTTTAATTCAACACTAAATTTTCTTCAACTCAAATCTTCTTCCAAGATTGTTTCTAGTGCTTCAATGTTGCACGTTCCTTGTGCAAATGAAATTGCTCCTCCTACCTTTCCTACAAAATCCACATTGATTTTCCACATTGTCAAGAAAAACTAATATATTAAGACAAATACTTCTACGCAAAATTCAAGGAATTATAGTTTTTCCCAAATTGTTGTTTGTGTAGCCCAAATAAGAAACTCCCTTGTTTATATGTCATTAGTTAATGAACTTGGATTGTACACAGAGAAAAGTGTTATCTGTAGAAAAAAAAGAATTAATGACAAAAGAGTATGTTGAAAAGTAATTAACTGGAGGGAAATTGGAATATCTATCAACACAATTTATTTAAAATAACACCAAGATTAAATGAATAAAAAAAAATTCTCTCCAAAATGTAGTCCTCCACCAACACCAAAGAACACTATGGTATGCAATTAGATTTAACAATAAAATGTAGAGTAAAGGAAGTGCGCTAACAAAGCAAAGTTGATGAGGTAAGCATTGACTAGTTTTCCTTTAATAAACTTCTATCGACATGACCTATGAGAGTCAAATGCATCGAATGAAGTGATAAACTTAGATACATCTTTATGCTAAATGACAAAGATGTAGCGCATTTAAGAAAGCCATCTACCAGGAAGCACTTGGATTAACCTACTGGCATGGGCTTTAAATTACACCGTCTTTAGCTTGAGTAAGCTCAATAAAAGTTTAGAGTTGCCTTTACATCATGCTTGCATTCCAACACGCTTTTAGGTGGTAGCCAATATGCTTATTTAAGAATCGAACTAGTTGACAGAGATGTGAACTAGTCTATACATCCTATAGTCAAAGTGATTTGACATCAGTATAGATATTACAGCTGACAAAGATATATTTTTGAGTGACTTGATATGTAACAGAGGCATTTTAGCTGAATGCATGCAGGAGTCATAAGTGTTTGAATTCTAATAAACCCATACAACTTCTTTCATTAATATTTGGATTCTCATATTGCTCCAGCATTAATGAGTATAATGCTCAAAAAATCTTCAAAAAGGAGAGACCTTGGACCTGGAAATGCTTTATATTCAGAACATACAGACTAAAATAAATCAGATATAAAGAACTCTCGAGGGTTGAAGGAGATTTAGAAGATGAAGTCTGAATGGAAGACACAAAATGGACGTAGTAAGATGATTATATTCTCTTATTCTTTCAAGGTTGGAGCTTGGGTGAATTGATTGTTGTAAATTTATTACTCTGTCAAAGGTTGCAACATCCAGTCATAGAGGTATTGTTAAGTAATTTTTTCTGCATGGATCTTCAGAAAGCAAGCAATATATAGAAGATATGTCAGATTGATAGAATTGCTAGCATTGGTGAGTCAAAAAATCTATGGAAGCAAATTTAAAGAAATATTTAAAGGCATCATATATTTTAAAGACTGCACACTATGGAAGTAGCTCCTTCAAACATCATTGGAGAAAGCCACACTAATTTCAAATGCCATGGATATGTGGCTATGACGTTGACTGGCTAAAAATAACCTTCCACCAACTCTAAGAACCTCTATGAAGTAGTAGAAAAATGAAGGGAACACATATGTGCAAGTCAAGCCATGAGGCATCACATGGATTAGAGAGCTATTGTGTGAGGCTTCCACACAATCCGCTCTCCCAAAATTTTCTCCCATCCAAGTTGAATGCTACATGGATGAGAAGCATCCAAAAAGCTATGTGGTTGTGTGGAGATGAGTGTGCGAGTTGAGATGATGCTCTCACCCAGATTTTGCACCACAACCTCCTTTGCAAAGAGGCTGAAACCTTCTCAATGTAGTGTAGCGTAGAAAAAAAGAGAAGAGAAAGCACATATTTAAAAGTCATGGATTGCGGTGTTCCTAGGATAGATGGCCATTGTATCTCCTTCTATGGTTTGGCAACATCATAGTCACATCTTGGTAGGGGTGTTTCAAATGGGATATTTTCACAAATGGAAGAGGACCTTAATCTTTAAAGGCGTTTGTAGTGCTACCGATAAAAGCATAGCTTTTGAAATCACAAAGAAAATTTTATAGCCAATGGACTAAAGTGCACCCTGGATAGATGTAGCTCTTTTTTCTTTTCTTACAAATGTTAGAAAAAGATTGCTTATCAATATGAATGTTACAAACTACTGCTATTACATAGTATGTGACAAATCTAATTTCTTTGTATTTTATGTTCTATCATCAAGAAATCAAACTACTATCCATATAAATACGGTGTGACAAATGTGATTTCTATATATATATATATATATATTTTACACTGGCATTTTATAGATTTAAAATATCAAGAAATCATAGCGTTATGAATATAGATATTTCAAAAGTATTAAGAAATCAGAGTGCTATGAAAATCTGCTTTTCTGTTATCCTATAAATTTCAAGATATCAAATTTGTCACATAATATCTATTAGCAATATCTTTCAACATTTGTAAGAGAAAAGGGGTAGAATCTATTCAGGATGCATTCTAATATCGTGACCATAAAAGTGTACAAATGCCTTATGAATACCAAAATATAAAGAAATGAGATTTGTTACATAATATTCAGTATCCATTAATAGTATTGTGGGACCATGTATTTAAAACGTTAGAAAATTTTGACAAAAATTCTATAAGGACTGAAATACAGATATCTAAATCCTCATTTTTTTTTAAAGCATTGAAAACCCCATATTTGAAAGCTATTTTGTTTAAAACCTTATATTCATTTAGAAAATTAGAGTAAGATTAACAAAATGAAAAGAAGGCTATTGAGGTGCCCTCCTTCTAGTGCCATTCATTTAGAAAATCAGAGTAAGATTAACAAAATGAAAAGAAGGCTATTGAGGTGCCCTCCTTCTAGTGCCATATGTAAGCATCTAAAATCTGAAAAATAGGTTAAACTTCAACAAACATTAGCAAGGATTTGTTTAAACCAAGCAAATAAAAATGCTCCTATGAGATATTGAAACATGCTAAATAATGCAACCAAAGCAATAAAATGCCAAAGAGACTAATTGAAAGCATGTAGAGCATGTGCAAACCTATCCCATAGTGGGAGTGGTGCTCCTCATGATGTGGAAAGGAAGCCCTTTCCCACCACCTAATAAACAAGAATGCCAAGATGATGATGATAATGTCAATACTGAGATTGTGCATCGAGTTGTGTTGTAGTGTTGTGTCCAATTTGGAGTAGAAATACTTTGCATTTATAGATTCAAGGTTGGAATATTGAGGGATTTGTATGAATGTGGGATCATTCATGAGTCAATGACAAGATGCCACTTGTCAAGATGTGAGAGGGTGAAGGTTGTGCACATTTTGGTCAATGTGCCAAAGAGGGGGAGATTTGAAATTCAAAATATGGCTTGTTGGAGGGAGAATCAAGAGTCTTAAATGCCAAGTGGGAGACATGTAAGAGACAATGTAAGAGCTCTTAAATTATTTTTTGGAGGACAAGACATGTAGGAGGGAAAATTCAAATTTGAAGAATATTCCATCTTGATGCCCTTTTTGAATGAAATTAGATGAAATAATAAATCAAATAAATTGATTTATTGTGAAAGTGGGAAAATCTAGAGGATGTGATGGGTTTTGATTAGCATTAATCATGATTTGATTAATGAAGATGAAGATTAGTTGATTGTAACATTTTAAATTAGACTTTTGGATTAAAATAAATCAAAATGAGAGGAAATAATGGATATTTAGCCATTTAATTAAATACATTTGATTTAATTAAATGAAGAAACTTTAGGAGATAATTAAATGAAATGATTTATTTAATTAAAGAGATAACCTTAGGAGATTACTCAAATAAACTTGATTTATTTAATTTATGGGTGAATATGAAAATATGAGGAATGCATGATGTCAATTTTGCATGTCTACACAACCCACATGTGGTTGAAATATATATGTATATATATATAGCCAAAAGTTAGTTTTGTGTATTCTCTTCTTTTGGGTTCTCTAGTTCCTTTGTTTGTAAAGGGGTAGTAGCAACCACAAATTTCCTTGGTTGGGGTGTGCAACATACGCATATTGCAGCGTAGAGCGGTCTCAGCTCAACCGATCTTGAGGAAAGTACTCACTACTTCCCCTTATGGTGGATCAAGGTACTTGATCCATATGTGCTAGCTTAATCCCCACAGTTTTGAGTACAACATAATTGGTTTGTTAGTATTGTCTGGTCATCCATAGGGATGTTGAGCTAACATTGCCTAACCGCCTATAGGGGCATTGAGCTGGAATTAGCGGGTCAACCTTGTCCATTTGAGAGGTGAAGCTTGAGTAGCCCCATATTGATATACTCATATATGCATTAGGGTGATCCCACAAAGCTGGTTTACAATTTCTGAGAGGAACTGATTTTTGCTGAAATTGCATATTTTTAGAAAATATAATGATTTAAGTCTTTAAAAGTTCCATTTTAAGAATTCCAATTAAAGAGGGTTTGATCAAACCACCTTAGATAAAATCCCCTTGGATAGAACCTCTCTAGTTTTAAACTATACCTATAAATGAGTCTCCTTTACACCTATCAAAATGCTGATAAAAAATCACTTTTGATTTACCTTTTGGGGGATCAAATGAATTCATTTAAAATTTATTTCAAATAATTATGGTAGTCCTCAAAATGAGCTATCCCACAAATATAATTTTAATATGTTTTGGTTTTATTATGTATGTATTTTTTTAGTTTTATTAAACATGGGTTTTTCATCGAAAATCAAGCTCTTTGTTTTACGCATGTGGAAAAATAGAAAATTATCAAAATATTTTTTCTTAAAATATGTTCGTGCTGGGTATTGATGTCCTTGATCCATTAAAATAAATAAATTTGAATTTCGATACATACAAATTTTTTTATGTTGTATATAGTCCGCCTATGTCTAAATTGCAATTGGTTTGACTTCGAAACTCTATTAAGGAAAAAATATTCAATATAAAACTATGAGACCAAATTAAAGTGATAGATATCGTAGTTAAAAATCTAAAATCGAAAAATTAGAATTTTATCCTTCATACAAAAAAATTTATGTTGTATACGGTGAGCATCACTTTTTAAAAATGTTATTTTTTGAAAAAAACCAGTTTTCGTAGGAGATGGAAAAAGAAGTGCAATCTTATTCCAAAAATTTTGAAAAAAATATTTTTAGAATCTACAGACAAAATGTGATGAGACTCTAGTTTTCATCATCTTCAAATTCCTCATGGTTTAACCGCTATAGTTGCTCGAATGTGAATATTTAGTTAAAAATAATAATTTCAGTGTCCAGTTTGGCTAAAAATTGTAAACCACTATTGTGGGATCACCCATTATATAGATACCATATCTATACGTGTTTTGAAATGATGTAATAGATATGATACCACACCTCACTGATGATTTTGACACAGTGTTGGTGATGATGTCATGTTGTTGATGGTAGTGAGTTGGGCTTGAGAACATGATGCCACGTGCTTAGACACATGAAGGTGCATTACGATATTGTGTTATGATAGACTACTTGTGTGATGAGCATAATGGGGCCTCGTACACTTGTAGAGGGATACTCATGATTACTTTTGATAGTGTTTGGGTCAATTAGCATATAGGTATGTCCTAGCCATGTATAATTCTGGCTATGGTGAGTATCTATGTGTTCTTTCTCCATGAGGTATCACTATGCGGGGTTTGTTTTGTGTGTGCCTACTTCTGCGGAGCCACAAACACACTGCCATGCAGCATATGACTAGTACGCACCTTCTCCGACTGGCATATGACCATTCCACACTAAGACGTGATGTGGGATGGGGTTGAGGTGCATATCCCATGCGGGTAGCCAAGGAGTGCGTGGGCCACTTGGAAAGTCCATGCCGCATGATGATGTGATGCAGGGTATAGATGAGGAGCACACCCCATGCCATGTGGTTGGTGTGCTCACTCTACACCACATGAGGGGGTATTGTGATAGTCAGATGTTGTTCCCTCCTTCCTCATTGGTGGCTAATTTCTAGTCACGTAGTGTTGTATAGTGCAATTTCAAAGGTTGTGGACTTTCTTTATGGTTATTGATGATCTTCTATTAATTATGAAGGCCAAAACTTTGTTTATATCTGATTGTGATGGTTTAGCTACACCTTGTGATCTTTATTTGCATGTAACTCTCATGTTTACATTTTTTTTAGTGTTGAAATTACACACATTTCTTGCTTTATTGCTGAAATTGAATATTTATTTGATATTTATTTATTACTTTGGTGGTTAAACTAGTTTATCCTTATTGTTTTTGATGTTGACCATGTGTCGTATTGTGATTCCTCTCCAAGGACATATGAGGTGGACTTGGTGATTGCATATGAGGAAGTAGATGCAAGGAACCTTGAGAATGGGGGTATGTGAGGCTATTATATAGCTAGGATCCACTACTCACCTATGTGTGATGTCTATCTCTTGGAGGCTAACCACCTTATACAATAAAATATAGATCATTGTGGTCTTGTTTGGATGGTCTCACCATGTGTGTGTGGCCTAACACCATCAAGCCATTGAGTGTGAGGTATGGATTATGTGAGATTGAATTTGGCTCTTGGCTCATGGATTAGTATGTTGCTCCCTGGTGTCTAGATGGACCCTTGTGTAGACATTGTATTGTGTCACCAAGTGATGTAAGTATATATATATGTATAAATGCATGTTTCATCTTGGATATGGTTACATATGAAAAGTTCAAAAGTTGCTTATTATGCTCTAGAAACTGTAAATTGTTATATTTTGTTGGAAATGATGCCAAATATGTTCTAATGTGTAGAAATTGGAAGTGTGTGGAAAATAAATATTGTTGCAAACAATGGTGTTTTGGAAAGAATTGAGTGCTTATGCATCTTCTCTACCCTATTGTTAGTAAAAATTAATGTGTATTTTAACCTATCCTTGAATGAATGTGGATGTTAAAATAAGTTCTTATTTTGGGAATTGTGACACGTGTGATGTTAGCAAGATTAACCATGTTATTTTGTTTCGTGTTGAGACTTTATGAGTAAGGAATATGCCAATATATTGATAATAATTCTTAGAAAGGTTAATGTTAAAAGGATGTTCTCTCTATTTTGTTTAGTGATGAATGATGTATATTATATTTTTCATCTTTGGGATGAAGTACTATAATTGTTTAATGTTGATTTTTAGATTTTGAGTACTAATGTGTGACATGGTTGCATAGTGAGTTTACATGACTTCCAGGAGTAAGTCAAATCTTAGGGAGGGAGGATGTAACATCTCTCCAACCCCAGCTTGGGTAAGATAAAATTTTGATTTTTATTTGGTATTCTAAATATTAAACGTTATTATAATGAGATTAGACATTGTTGATTAAGTGAAATATTAATATGATTAGCTATGCTAATATAATTAATTGATATATATGGTAGTTAACTGCAGTCAGGATGTAGTATGTGCTTCGGTTATGTATATATGTATATGCACAAGTACACTATTGGGTGTGTATGTTTACAGGTACTAGGTATCGACTCCACCTGGCTCCATAGGTCTGAGCATACCTTCCCTAATGGTGGTTACCAGGAGAAAGCACATTGGCCAACCCTTGACCTAAACCCTTATCATCGTACCTAGTTGAGTATGACTTTCTTTCGATTAAATAGTGCAAACCCCAAATATCGTGATTGGTCACATTCTAGAAAACCTTTATCCTATATGTGGCCAACCTATGAAGAGTGTATGAAATTTTGAGTTAAATTGCATTTTTTTCATAAATTTTAATATAGGAAATGCATTTTATGATTATATGAGGGAATTTAATATTTAAAAAAGGTTATTTGGGCTTAGGTGTATTATGTTTGACTGTAATTGCCAAATTTGTGTGATCAAGTTCATTTAGGGAATTATAATTATTATTTTATTATTTAATTTTAAATTCCATTTATAAAGAGCTAAATTTTGATTTTATGCTAAATGTTGGTTATGTTATAAATTGAATGTTTAAATTATAAATTGAAAAGAGGGAAATGATATCAAATAATATATATTAAAAGGGTAAACTTAATATTGATTTAAAAAAAAGAGTGAAATGTCAAATGTCAAATGAGTTTTAAAAAGGGAAAACAAGGAATTCATTTTTACGGCACCATATTTTGGAGAGAAAACTTGAGGGAACACCCCTCTTTTGTTGGAAAATTGATTTATTCATTGTGGGAGCAATTGGGCATGAGATTCCATGGGATCGGTTGCATTTGGATAGGAATGGGGAAAGGAAGTGATGGCTACAATCTTGTGTGCTCTCGTTGCTTGTGTGTAAACATCCACTCATTTGAATTTCTTGCTTGGGAATGAAGGTATTTTACCATTTCTTCATGTTTACTTGATTTAAAAAAATTTGAATGATTCTAAATGCATTGGTAGTATGTTAGAATCCTTCTATCAATTTTATTTGGATCAAATTTATAGTCTAGAATTTTTTTTGTGATTTCTTTTGAGAATTTTCTCAAATACAGGGTTATCATGCCAAATTTTTAATTAGAGGCACAAATTGTTGTTTTTATACTAAAAGAGTGTTGTTGGGCACATTTAGATCAAAAGGGTATTATCAGATTTTTTATTTTTGCATTTTGAAAATTTAAGTTTTTTTGAGCTTCATCAATGGTGAAACCTAGTTATTTGTGAAAATTAGGTTTTGTTTATAGTAAATTGTTGTTTTTATGTTAAAATTGTATTGTTGGACACATTTAGTTCAAAAAATAATTTTTCATATTTTTTATTTTTGAACTTTGAAATTTTAAGCTTTTTCAAGCTTCATCAATAGCAAAACCTAAGTATGTGAGAAAAATTGGACTTTGTTTAAAAGTGGAATTTTGAGAATATTATTTAATATTATAATAGGGAATGATATAAAATGCATATTAATTCTTTGAATGAGATTGTTCCGGATCCGTTTTCTTGTTCAAATTTTTGATTTTCTATTTTAATGTAAAAATGTGAATATTTGTCGCAAGAGGTGTGAATTCCTTGAGCTTTCGGATGTGAATTCCATTGTGAGTTGCACTATTGCTTTGGCTATATTTAATTTTTTGTATGGAATGAGATGAACCTTGGGACTAAATATTGGAGTGAGTCATGGAAGTCATTCATGGTTTATTGGATACCCTTGCATGCCTTTAATGCTCTTATAGGCTGAGGATGTTTGGGAAGACATGTCACTCATGGAGTGTGGGACTTGTGTAGTTGTGCATTCTTATGTGTATGAAAGAATGTTAGTTTCTTGATATCATCCCTTTGGACAGATGTTACGACTCTCCCCATACTTGCACTCTAGCATCTTGATCCTATCTTTGATTAGCACATGGGAGATGAATGTTCTTTCCTCTTTTGGTGTTGAGTTTGAATACTATATTTATGCCATGGGGAATGGCTATTATTTTATTTAATTATTATTATGAGTGATTAGCATATCAATTGTAATGGCTTGTATTTCATTTGATTCCTCTTATGAGTGATGTGTGTGGCATGTGGTTTTCATGTGTGGGTAGTTTGTATGCCATGTGTTGGAATGTTCTCTTACTTTATGTTTGATGCATTAAATGTCTTATGTAGTTTCATGAATTCTACTCTTCTCCCTTATGTAAATTGAGTTGCATTGATATATATGTTATTTTCCCTAATTGAGATGCATATCCTTTATCTTGAATGAAGTGTATTCATTGTGATTGGCGTGTGTGTAAACCTACACCCTTGTGCTTGAATCTTGCTTGAGTGTTTGGGCCGTGTGACTATCTCCATGATAATAGGGGATGGACCTATGGTTTCCACATGGTTGGGTGGAATTACAAACCACTGTTAGGGACCAAATATCTAAATGTGGTGAATCTACTTTGAGTTTGTACTCTTTCTTTTGTGCTTTCAAGTCTCCTTTTTTTCATGCTTTCTTCTTAGTGTAAAGTTTATAAATGTATAATTCAAGGACCTTGAGTCCTAAGATTGTAATTGTAATATTTTTATTGGACCTTCCTCATGAAGGATTTTGTAAACAAATGATATTGAGAATAATGGTATGCTTGATTAGACTAGATTTGGTGACTGGGTGTGGTGTCGAGCACTTGATTATTGTTGTCATTTCCATTCTATTTGTTGCATAATGGATGAATGATTATAGGAATCTCATTTGGGTTTTAAAATGAATTTTGAATGTTAAATTATCTATATCTTGTGTTTCGAGCATTTAAGAGTGTCTTGGTGCGCCAGAACTTGTTGCAGCAAAACATGGTGCTCCAGAATCTCTTTTGAAACATTCCTTGTGTTTTATGTGTATGACATCATTTCATGTTCAAAAGAAAAGTATCTTGTCCTCTTTTGGTTCTTACTCTTCAGGGTTACATATTGGGAAGTTAGATCCTATAGCATTGCTTTGCATTGCAGAGCCATTAGTTTTTAGCTTGTGTGTATTAGAGTTATGATCAAAGATCATTAGCTAGGAGTTGATCTAGTAATCCTCTTCATGTGAAGTCACTTGACCTTGTGTTGGTCAGCTTGTTTGGATGTGGGCTCAAGGTTGATGATTACCTCATCCTATCATCTTGTAGTTTTGTGAGAGAGCACTATGGTGGATTTTTGTTGCTTGTTGTAGAGATGTCAATCTCTCTCCTATTGCTTCCTCGTGGTGAGTTTTTTCCACATTGGTAAGTCTTCTACTGTTATCACCTTTTTTGAGCAATGGTGTGGTCTTGTGCAATTTTTCTATAGTTTCATTGTGATATTATGACACTTGTTTGTGCACATGGTATGTAGTTGTGACATGTCGTATTGTTAGTGTAGTTGGTTCTTGTTTCAACAAAAACAGTTGTTTGATTGGGTTTTCGGCTTGGTCTTAACCGACGGGTCGTTACAACATTTATGTCCTATACCTAGGATTGTGTATAATAGTGTTGCATCTCTCCTTTGATTCATAAGAGTATTTATGAGACCAAGCATAGCTTTAAAAAAAGAAAAAATTCTTTCCCAAGCACTTTAGTTAGGTTGTCAAAAGATTATTTTTTAATTGGGAAATATTTTAGCTATGCATTGTGGTCTTGTTCATGGTGTAAATTCAAATAGATTTTTGCATTGATGTGTTTCATTTAATCATGAAAGAAAATATTTATTATTATTTTAATTTAAAATTTGATGCTATCCATGAGAGATGTTAGGAAATTTTTGTTTCTTCTTCAAAACTTCATGAATATTTTTGAGACATGAAATTTCCATTATTTCCTTTACAACCACTAGGTATTATTCTTTCATTGATAAGAGACATGACAATTTGACTACACCATTAATTTCCAAGAGATTAATATCAATCTCAAGTGGATTAGGAAACCTAAAGTAGATTCCACTTGTTCCAATATTCTTACATAATCCTAATTTTTGTATTGGAAATCTTGTGTCTTGGTCCACTTTTTCCATAGTCATAAGTTCTCTTGAGATATTGAAGAACTCTCTTTAAGTACTTGTATCATTGTAAATTGTCACCCTTGACAATTATCAATCCAGTCAAGAGCAGCATTTCATTGATTCATTGTAGTAATTAAAGATCCAAGAATCATGCCAAATCCTATGTGATTTCATATGTGTTTATGCTATTATTGTTTGTGAAGACTAACCCTTGTTATAGGTATTCAAGAAATTCAAGAAATCAAGCAAGCAAGATCCAAGAACTTGAAGTGATGTGCATGAATTTAGTCCTTCAAGGAAGCCATCATAGGGTGGTGAGTTGTAGCACTTTGTTGATTCATCATTCATTCCTACAATTTATCATTTTATCATTAACATTGCCATTGTGGAAATGGAAAAACTAATAGGGGGTTTGACTAAGTCAAGCCCCTAAATGACACAACATTTCTTCTCTCTTTGAATGTGTAGGTTTTATGTTTGGAGACAATTGGAGGAAGATTGAAGATCATTTATCCATTATTGTATTCAAATCTCCACACCTTCTCAACTCAAGGAAACTCACCTCCAGAATTATCAGATAGTGATTTGACAAGTCTGGAAGAGAAAATAGGGATCTCAAGTCTAACATCAGAGAACTACAAAAATAGAGTAGGACAACCCTATAGGGACTAGGATACCCTTGGGAAACTCCATACTCATATTTTGACTAGCACCAAACTTCCAAGATAGGTAAACAATACTTTTCCCTTACTAGATCTATCTACAAGTCTTTGTTTCAATATGTCAATTATTGGTATCTTGCATTTTTCATATTAGAGCACATAGTCTAATTAAGTTAATCAAGGAGAATAAATATCAATTCATATTCCAAGACTCCAAAATATGTAGATCTAGGTCTAACTGGATCACTTTCATGGTTGAAATTCAATCTAATCACTTTTTTTATTTGCCTCCTAATGTACCCTTGAAAAAGGAGGAAATTAACTCTAGGTTTTATGCATTAAACTTAGGGTCCCCTTTTTCTAAGTTAAATTTTCATGAGGCCAACCTATTAACATTATATATATTTTGAAATTCACCCTAGATCTAGGTTTTTCATTACATTGTCTTGCATTGTTCATTTAGGGTTTCATTTTTGCATCATAAAAGACATAAAAATTCAAAAAATTGCATCTCACATTGCATCATAGGTTGTTATAGGATTAATTTTAGTCATTTAGGTCATATCTACACTCAAAATTACATTCACAATTGTCAATTTTTATTCAAAAATTGTTGCACATTTGTATTTGAGTGAAATTGTCCTAAATTGAGCAAATTAGGAAAAAAAAGTCAGTTGCAGACTTGTTTTCACATAGAAACAAAACCCCTTGATATTCTAACAAACATTCAAAATTTAATTTTTCAAAAGCCCTATCAAGAACATAAGTTTCGTTGTGCACCTCTGTCTTGCAACACTTGGAACAACCAAATTTGACATAATTTATTATCTTTTTGTCTTTAGTCAATTTCTACCACTAGATCTCTATTTTGAAATTCTTAATTGCATTCATTTAGGCATCTTTCATATAGCTCCAAAAGGGGAAAATTTCTAGTCTAATTTTAAAATTGCATCAAAATCATCATTTTCAAACTTTTGCATCTTATTATCAATCAATTATTGTATTTTAGATCTAGAAATTTCATTCAAATATCTTCAACATTGTTGTACATTTGCAAGTATATTAACAATCCTTAAACAAAATCATACATAATAAAACTTTTAGTTTTCAAAAACTTTATCCAGGACATAGACACCCTTGGGTGCCTCTATCCTACTATTCTAGGTAGAATATAGAATTTTGTCTCCATTAGGGTTTATGACCTAGGGCAACAATCTTCTATACTTCATATTAAAGGATGACCCTAAAGATCTCACCCCAAGAGTGGAATAGGGGAAAGAGATCTAACAATAGGGTATCCAAGGGTATGATTTCAGATTAGAAGAGGGGTTCACTACCAAGTGTAAACATGGAAAATAAAATATTTGGAAAACATAGTGTGATATGCAAAATAACTCTAAATGACTTAGAAATGACCATGAAACACAAAAAAAGCTACAAGAGGGTATGTGCAGGATCATGATGGGCCAAAAAGTGGCGATATCTAAGTGATATGATGGCCCATGTGGCTAACGATATTTTTTTTTACCCAAAATTGATGAAACGAAAAGGGTTTTTAAAGGAGATTATTAGCTTTCCACCAATATAAATTATGCTTTACTTTGAATTTAATATATAATATATTTTCTATTTGAATTGCAACTAAAGTCCTGATTGATAGACTGATTGAAAAAAATCTATAGCTTTCAAACAGTATCACATTTTTTGAATCCAAAACATGTGTCACATTCTATGCTTCACATAATATAGGATTAAAAAAAATGAATTGAATTTCATGAAGTTTTGACCAAGTTAAGGTGGTTAGACATACAAGTTTTTATATTTTTTAAAAGTTCTAATAAAAATTTCATAATTAATTATTTACTTGGAAAAAAATTACAAAAAAATATGCATCACATTGGGACATGAGTCTCGTACTTATATCTAAAATATTATAATTTTTTTTAATCATTTTATTGTGGTTAGGGTGGTCAGACAGACACCTACTTCTTATTTTTTCCCTAAAATTTAAGTACTACTGCATTGAAATTTCAAATTTTCACCAAATAGATTTAAAAAAAAAAAACCTAGTAGTTTAGAACTACATTCAATTTTCTATAGATTCTATTCTTACATATTTTTGAAATAATATAGATAAATTATTCAAATTTTTACGTCAAGTTGCCCAACTCTGATTTTCTGAATTTTATTGCAACTTAGGGGCCTGTTTTTTCCATGATGATCCTGCACATAGCCAAGAATGAAAGTGTGCACCTGAAATCTGAAGTGGGATGAAATGGGGCTCTAAAATCTGAAAATTGCTTCTTTTTAGGCCTCGTGGGACTCATTTTCCATTCTAGGTGAATTAGTCCCATATCTGGGTTTCTACACAAGCTCAAGTTTTGGCCAAATGGGTATCCAAATCTGTAAAGATCTCTGAAAACTACCTATAATGGGACTCATTCACCATTCTTGGTGAATGAGTCTAGTTTAGCTTTTCTAGAAATTCAATTTCTAGATCTACTCTTCTTTGTCTACTCTTTCTGTTCCTCCAAGTTTCCAGATCCAAAACCTTGATTTTAGGGTTGTAGATGATCTTTTAGTGAAGATTTTGAACTTGCAAATTGGGAGACAACTCCAAAAGCTTGTAACCTAATATTCAATGTTCTTCCAAGCTCCAAGATACCTAGATCTACAATCACACATGCAAAAAGGAGAAAAACTTGTTGATTGTTAGGGAATGGGGGTTTGCCTTGGTCAAACTCTGTTTAGGAAATTAAACCAAATGGTGAAACAAAGAACATGAATCATGGACAATAATACCTTGAATGATGTCTTGTAAATCTATAACTCAACATGAAATGACCATGAAGGATGTAGATCTTGATCTTTGAAAATAAGAATAAAACAATACTTGGTCTTGGATCTTCAATGCTACATCTCAACACTAGCTCACTAATATGCTTGATACTTGATATTCTTGACATGATGATGGATCTGAGTTGCTGCAACAATTGATAAAGAATATTTCCCTTGACTGATCTTGAAAGCTATCTTAATGACCTTTGAATTCTTGACTTTAGAACATGTAGCCTTATGTTGCTTGAATTACTTAGATGGAATACTAATTTGAAATCTTGTTTATATAGGAAATCCACTCACATGATTGTTAATTTGATCCCCAAGGCTGACATTGAAGAAATTTGAATTAAAAACCCACTTTTCTTGAGCTCAAAGCCTTAAAAATAGGCCAAATGAGACTCATTCACAATCCTGGGAAAACGAGTCCCACCTAGGTGGTGAATAGGTCCCATATGGGCTATTTTCCATTCTGAATTGTCGAGGAGTGAATAATTTAAGCTTTTATGTTGATATTGTTGGGTTTTTTTTTAATCAAAATATGCCTTAGGATGCACAATATGGGGTCATAGGGGCCTATTAATGGTGATATAAGGTCATAAATGCAATAGGTCCTAAAATTTAATGTGAAAGTGTGAATAAATACACTTTACAACACTAAATTAAGGCAAGATTGAGTCTGTTTAGCTTAGAAGGGTCCTAAATCCCATGTGAATGTGTAAAACACATTACAACACTAGATTAGGTCCACTTGATTTACAAGCCTCCCAAATTTAATGTGAAGATGTAAATAAATACATTTTACAACAATAAATTAGTGCAGATTTAAGTTAAATTAGCTTAAAAAGGGCCCAAGACTTAATGTGGATGTGAAAAACACCTAACAACACTAAACCAAAGTGGCATTAGGTCCAATTTATCATTAATTATTCTCATATCGAGCAAGGTACATGTTTTTCTGCACTACATTTAGCCCCCACTTTAGTGACAGGATGAACTTGGTTCAAACTCACACTAAAGTAGACATTCAAGAGGGGTCCAATCATACCAATGTGGATGGCCTAGGATAATAAAGATCAAGGAAGTGGTCAAGTCCCCAAGATCCAATATCCCAAGTCAAACTGATATAAGCACAAAAAGGAAACACACAAGATGTATGATACGCAAAAAAACAAGATACACAAAGATGCGATGTCAAAGACATAAAGAAGAAAGAAAATAATAAGATAGGTGGATCCAACTTTAAAAATGTGCTCACTCTAGGGCCATAGAACTTTAGGTCATTTGCAGGGTGAGTTGTTCCAAAGAAGTGGTTTAGTGAGAAAGTCATGCCCGTGTGTGGGCTTCCCACCATATAATGAGAATGCCATGCATGTGTGTCGGCTTCCCATCATACTAACCATACCAAAGTTATCCTCTTGATAAATTTGATAAGGCACCACAATGAAAATTATTTTGTAAATGCTTTTGAATTTCATGTAATATTTTGTTATAGGGGATTTTTCTTTGTTTGTGTAATGGTCTTCTTTGTAAGGAGCATTTTATCTAATGTCTCTAAGAGAGGAAAAGTAAAAGTGTCAAATCATCGCCCATGGGATGCCTCATTTGCATCATGCCATGTCAGTAGATTGTACACTCTTGGATCACATCAAACCCAATGACACTACTAAGAAGATGAAACATCACAAGAAAAAAGAAAATTCACACCATGAATTTTTTCCAAAATATGTCATCTATGTATGCCCCCACTTTAAAGTGGTTGCTACACCATCACCATGAGGAATTTATTTAAAGTAGCTAGTTATAAATTCTAACATGTGAGCTAGCCTAGAAAGCCCTATGCCAAGTCATATGTTTCCAAATTGAGCCACATAATGAATAAGTATGTCACATGCAAACCAACTTAAGGAATGCCGTCCAAATCCCAAGCTTGGTCTTATATGTTGTTGAAAGGTGATCAACTAGCTGAAAGAGGCAATGGCAAGTGACATACGAGGAAAAGGATAACTAACCCATTTACCCCACTTAGTGCAGGACAAGGGTGAGCCGAATAGGATGAAAATAAGTATCAATTAGAGGAATTAGGTTCTTCAACACAAGGAAGAGAATCACACTCCTTGAGATGTTGAATTTTGTTGTTTAAAGTGTTAGATGAAAAAGGAGATAAGGAAGGTAGCCCTAGATATTTCTTGAAAGAGTATGATATGTTAGTTTGCTTCATGTGGTCATTATATCCATGTGTAGGAGGGATATTGTATCTGATACCATAACAATCTTCCAAATCAAATGAAGGGGATTTATGCTTCTTAGAAGGATCATCTTCTTCATGAGAACACAAATCCTTTTTTAAAGTTATGTGTCATTCCTTCATGAGGGATGAGAGTTATATAGCCCCCATCACCACCATGGGGCAATTTGTTTAAACTAAGTTGAGAAAATGAAACACAAGGTTGTTTTGGTTTGGATTGTGAGATTTCACATTTTCCCCTAAATAAAGGTGTGAAAATACAATCACTTCTAGAACTTGTATATGACTCTTTGGACCATAAGAGTGAGATTCTAGAAACTTTATTAAAATGAGGTGTAAAATATAATGACCCCCAATTATCATGAAAGAGTTATGTTTTAGGTGAAAATTTGGTATCAACTTGTATAGGTTCAAGTTTTAATTTTGTAATGGTTGATGCTAGTCTACGGTGTGTATGGTGGGTCCACAACTTGCCTTGTGAGAGTGCAAGCAAGTGACAAGTATCCAGTGGGACCAACAAAAAGTGATAAGTGATGGTAGTGGAAGGTGATGTCACAAGACAAGTGGAAATAAATGATAACTTGATCAATCCATTCACATTGTTGTTGTGAATTATTTTGTGATGATGTAGGTGACAGGTGGCAGCATCCCGCTAGCCTATTCAAAGATTGTGGGTCCTTGGTTTTTCCCTGCAGGATTGCGGGAAAGTCACAAGTGTCATAGTGGGACCAAGCCTTAAGCTCATAATGTAATGTAATCAACATGGGATAGTATTACTGGAAGTATTCATTTTTTGGATTGCTTATGCAAATGAAGTTGCACTAAGTAATGTGTATGCAATCGACAGTGCTAATTTAATGGTAATCAAATCTAACATCCATGCTTTAAAGGCACTAAAGTTAAATGATATACATTAGATCCTGGTACAAACAAGTTTGATCAATGACCTATATTCAAAGTTGAATCTCTCCAATGACTAGGTGGTGGAATGTATTATGTAAATGGTGGTAACATCAATAAGCCAACATAGTGAATGAATTTAATTCGCTTAACTACACCAACAACTATTTTTAGTTAGCAATAAGATGTGCAGATGGTGGTGTGTTTCCAAAAAGTGTAGCCTTCGACACTTCTCGCTCATTTGACCCTTGCCTATGGATTTTGGACCCTTTTTAACCTCCTTTCACCCCTTTCTAAGCCTTGTGCCAAAGTGTTGTAAGGTGTTGCAATACATTTTCACACTTTCCTAGGCTTGTCACCACTAATTCCACCCTTTCTTATGCTATAATGACCTCTTAAGAAAAATATATGTCCTATCTTAGTGTGTTTTCATGAGACAATCTTGATAAACATAAATAATCACACTTTAATTCCTAACAAATAATGAAAACTTCCCAGGTGGACTAGGTCACCACCTTGGCCAATCTAGTCCCATGAGACATAAAAATTGAAATAATCTTCATTTATTTTAGGATTTTGGTCTCTTAAACCCTAAGGTCGACCTATTTGGTGTTATTTTAGGGAAATTAGGGCACAAATTCTATAAATAAGGGTTTTTCACCTCATTTTTCACTTCTTCCATCTCATTTTTCACCTCGCTTATCTATCATCTCTTCTTCTTCTCAAGCAAGGTAGGGTTTGAGTAGTCTAAGCCAACAAGACATCTCTCAATAAGTATTCAAGGACTGAAACCCCCATTGCTACAACTCAAGATGAAACATCATGGCAAGTTAAGCTCCCTCACTCCTTTATTTCATTCTTTTTAACATTTACATCTCCATTTGGTTTGATTACTCAAAAGGGGTTTGACTAAGGAACACCCCTAATCACTAACATTCATAAAGTTTTCTCTCTTAGTGTGAACACTAGCAGGCTAACCAAACTAAATATGCAAGGTTAAGGTGATGAATACCATCATCAATAGAAGGAAAAGAAAACACTATGCATACAAAGAATTGCATGAGACCCTATTCAACCGTCGAACAAGAAAAAATCAATATTGCAAGAAGACATAATAAAGCGAGTAAGAAGTAACTAAATTTAGAAAGGATCCCACTATGTAGTTGAATAACTTTACAATAAAAATCACAAGTCCCATACAAAAAACAAGCATATTCACTTTTCAATACATTACAATAACTTTTACAAGGGTTCCAAAACAAAGACAGATCTACTCAATCCAAAGACTGTTATAGGTTTGAGAAATTTCATGAACATTTACGGTTACATAATTAAGATTTCAAGAAAATTCTTTTCATTCCTGTAATTTGCATTTAAACACATATAAATTCAGTAATTTACAGGTTTTTTTTTCTTTGTTGTGCAGGACTCAAGACGAAGTTTCACAAAAATGTCAATCAAAGCTCTAAGCAAAATTTGGCAAAGTTTGATTAAAACAAGTTTGAAATTTTAAAGAAGAAAACCTAAAACGCTTTCAAGATTCAAGGAACGGTGAAGTGAAATCCTCAAAACCACAATCCATAAAACTTGCTCAGCACGAATATGGCCTTCAACTGTCAATTTTCAACTTTTCACACAGAAACCCCAGAGGAATATAGAAAACAACTTTCTCGTGAAAACCTCTCCCCCCTTTTTGAAAATCAATTGCTCTTTCAAATACCATTTGTTAGTATAATTAATATTTAATTACACTTGCATAACTTTACTTAGGTTGAGCTAATTTTAGTTCAACATTAGGGTTGCATACTTTGCTTTTATAAAGCAAATCATCTCATTGTAATATTGAATTCCTGAATATATCTTTTTGCACATTGACATGCAAAGCTCTGCTTTTTAATGTTTTCTCTTCTGTGGAAGGTGTTTAGGTTTGCATGTCTGATCTAGGGTTTCTAACATGGTATCAGAGCCTTGACATGCAGCCCCTTCTCAAAATCTGGAGAAAACCATTGCAGATTTCGTTCGGGGTTCCTCAAGGATTTTTATGCCTTGAGTTCATTTATGCAGCATCTTGGATCAGATCGGGCTTCACCATTGGATTCAGAGCACTGAAAAAAGTCAGGTTTGACTTTTATTTTGCAGATTTTGGCCATGATTTGCCAGATCTGTGAGGGTTTCAGTTTTGGTGATTTTTTGGAAGCTCTGGAGGTAGCCATTTTTTTGGAGCATTTTGAGCCAAAACAGAGGTCACCATTGCGTTCGCAGCGGCCAAAAACCCTAAGATCGCCCTTCGTTTCGTCGATTTTGGCGAAGTTGATCCGGAAGGCAAATTTTTTTTGCCAGGAAAGCCGTACGGCCTCCCTGGCACGCTTCACGAGACGCGGTTTTCGAAAAAAATCCAAAAAATGCAATTTTTGGGATACGCACCGGCTCCTCCAGTTCAGAAGTCGGGCACCGCCGCCGCGCCACCGGGCGGCCACCCTGCAGCCACCGCCGCCGGTGGCTCCCCCACCCAGCTCCGCCGGCCGGACCAGCCCCCGCGGGCTCCAAACTGCATCAGCACCGGTCATATGGGCGACCGGGCGCTATGCGCCCAGCCCTGTGGAGTCCTTAGCACCTCTGGAGTGCATTATATGGAGAACAGGGGCTCCTTCTTGTCGCCCGACCCTTGGTAGGACCAGGGGCCGAGATTTTTTTAGCCCCCTGGGCTACCTGCAGGCCTTATTGGCCTTTCTGGAGCACTTTCACGAAATCGGGTATAACTTTTGCGTACGGTGTCTTTTTTTTGCAAACGAGATATCGTTGGAAAGCTGATTCCGACGAAAATCTATTCAATGTTTCAGTTTTCCTAGATTCTGCTCGAGATTTTTTTTGCAGGTACTTGAACTCAGATGTTGTTGTTTTCACTCCGAAGGGCATATCTTTTGACTCGGTGATCCTTTTTTCGCCATTCTTGCGGCGTTGGAAAGCTGGTTTAGTCCTCTACACAGATCTGAGATCTATTTTCATTTTCTATTTATGAATGTTAGGCATTCTCTCTTTTTGCAGTCATTGGGGATTGTAATAAATGAACTATTATAAAGTTCCTTTGGGGGGGTTTCTTGCATAATAATCTTCATCATTTTTTGATGACAACTCGCATGGGTTGTAATCTGGTTTCTTAGTTTCTTTTGGTCATTTTTGTCTTAGCTTGACACATACCAGATTCATTTTGGTTCACACTTTAGATTGAGAGCCTATGGTTAGTGATCTGCATCGGATCCATCTCAGTTTGAGGGCCACTAAATTTGTGGTTATTGTTCCGAGTCTGTATGGTACTTTTTTCCATGGAAGATTTTTAGTCTTAGTTTTGGCATCGGCATCGAGATTCACAGCTTCCAGATTCTATCATCACCATACCATCTACTGTTGCTTTATGGATTCCAGGGTTGTTCTAGTTTGGAGTGTTCGAGTGTTCCGTGGCATCAGGTCTGCTGTCACATTATTATGATTCTGATATGGTTTCTTGTAGACAGAAGTATCTTTCCTTGCTTGCCAGATTGCGGTTCCAGTGTTACTCTACAGTGTTCTTCTAGTGCTTCTTTGCAACAATCATCTCATTGTAGGGGGGGTTGTCCCATTGGGTTTTCCTTCTCTACCTCATTATTGCATTTGTACATGGGTACCTGATCAGGCCTAGTATCAGAGCCTTGACATGCAGCCTCTTCTCAAAATCTGGAGAAAACCATTGCAGATTTCGTTCGGGGTTCCTCAAGAATTTTATACCTTGAGTTCATTTATGTAGCATCTTGGATCAGATCGGGCTTCACCATTGGATTCAGAGCACTGGAAAAAGTCAGGTTCAGCTTTCATTTTGCAGATTTTGGTCATGATTTGCCAGATCTGTGAGGGTTTCAGTTTTGGCATTTTTTTGGAAGCTCTGGAGGTAGCCATTTTTTTGAAGCATTTTGAGCAGAAACAGAGGTCACCATTGCGTTCGCAGCTGCCAAAAACCCTAAGATCGCCTTCCGTTTCGTCGATTTTGATGAAATTGATCCGGAAGGCAAATTTTTTTTGCCAGGAAAGCCGTACGGCCTCCCTGGCACGCTTCACGAGACGCGGTTTTCGAAAAAAATCCAAAAAATGCAATTTTTGGGATACGCGCCAGCTCCTCCAGTTCAGAAGTCGGGCACCGCCGCCACGCCACCGAGCGGCCACCCTGCAGCCATCGCCGCCGGTGGCTCCCCCACCCAGCTCCGCCGGCTGGACCAGCCCTCGCGGGCTCCAAACTGCATCAGCACCGGTCATATGGGCGACCGGGCGCTATGCGCCCAGCCCCCGGCCCCTTCTGCTTCGTCCGCCGATCATATGGGCGACCAGGGGTTCCGCCCTAGGCCCCTGTCCGCCAGCCCCTGGTCGCATGCAGGACCAGGGGCCGAGATTTTTTTAGCCCCCTGGGCTGCCTGCAGGCCTTATTGGCCTTTCTGGAGCACTTTCATGAAATCGGGTATAACTTTTGCGTACGGTGTCCTTTTTTTGCAAACGAGATATCGTTGGAAAGCTGATTCCGACGCCGATCTATTTAACATTTCAGTTTTTCTAGATTCTGCTCCAGATTTTTTTTGCAGGTCCTTGAACTCAGATGTTGTTGTTTTCACTCCGGAGGGCATATCTTTTGACTCGGTGATCCTTTTTTCGCCATTCTTGCGGCGTTGGAAAGCTGGTTTAGTCCTCTACACAGATCTGAGATCTATTTTCATTTTCTGTTTATGCATGTTAGGCATTCTCTCTTTTTGCAGTCATTGGGGATTGTAATAAATGAACTATTATAAAGTTCCTTTGGGGGGGTTTCTTGCATAATAATCTTCATCATGTTTTGATGACAACTCACATGGGTTGTAATCTGGTCTCTTAGTTTCTTTTGGTCATTTTTGTCTTAGCTTGACACATACCAGATTCATTTTGGTTCACACTTTAGATTGAGAGCCTATGGTTAGTGATCTGCATCGGATCCATCTCAGTTTGAGGGCCACTAAATTTGTGGTTATTGTTCCGAGTCTGTATGGTACTTTTTCCCATGGAAGAGTTTCAGTCTTAGTTTTGGCATCGACATCGAGATTCACGGCTTCCAGATTCTGTCATCATCATATCATTTACTGTTGCTCTATGGATTCCAGGGTTGTTCTAGTTTGGTGTTTTCGAGTGTTCCGTGGCATCGGGTCTGCTGTCACATTATTATGATTCCGATATGGTTTCTTGTAGACAGAAGTATCTTTCCTTGCTTGCCGGATTGTGGTTCCAGTGTTACTCCACAGTGTTCTTCCAGTGCTTCTTTGCAGCAGTCATCTCATTGTAGGGGGGGTTGTCCCATTGGGTTTTTCCTTCTCTACCTCATTATTGCATTTGTACATGGGTACCTAATCAGGCCTTGTTGCCGGGACCCATTCATGCTTTCTTGCATTCATCTTAGTTTTAGGTGCATGCTTATCTAGTCTCCCTAAGTTGCACTTATGGGGGTGTGTTAGTGTAATTAATATTTAATTACACTTGCATAACTTTACTTAGGTTGAGCTAATTTTAGGTCAACATTAGGGTTGCATACTTTGCTTTTATAAAGCAAATCATCTCATTGTAATATTGAATTCCTGAATATATCTTTTTGCACATTGACATGCAAAGCTCTGCTTTTTTATGTTTTCTCTTCTGTGGAAGGTGTTTACGTTTGCATGTCTGATCTAGGGTTTCTAACACCATTCACCCAAACAACTTTTAGATAATTGCATGCCATTTAATCAGCCAGTTCAACTTTTCAAACACAATTATCAAAGAAGATATTTTGCAGCTTAAATCACAACTGACTGTTTTTAATTTTTGAAAACATCTAAATTGCACAAACAAATTAATTACAACTAATTAACCTTTCACAAGGGTATGTGCAGGATCATCATGGAAAAAGCAGGCCCTTAAGTGGTAATAAAAAGACAAAAAATTAGAGTTAGACAACTTGACGTAAAAATTTGAATAAGTTATCTATATTATTTCAAAAAAATGTAAAAATAGAATCTGTAGAAAATTGAATGTAGTTTTTAAACTAATAGACCTTTATTTAAAATAAAAAAAATCTATTTGGTGAAAATTTGAAATTTCAATGTAGTAGTATTTAAATTTCAGGGTAAAAATAAAAAGTAGGTGTCTGTCTGACCACCCTAACCACAATAAAATTATAATATTTTTTGATAATATTTTAGATATAAGTAGAGGACTCATGTCCCGATGTGATGCATATTTTTCTATAATTTTTTTCCAAGTAAATAATTCATTATTAATTTCTTATTACAACTTCTAAAAGATATAAAAGCTCGTTTATCTAACCACCTTAACTTCATCAAAAATTAATGAAATTCAATTTTTTATTTTTTAACCCTATATTATGCAAAGCATAGAATGTGACACATATTTCAGATTCAAAAAATGTGATACCATTTGAAAGTTATAGATGTTTTTCAATCAACCTATCAATTAGGACTTTATTCGTAATTATAATAAAAAATGAATAGTAATTATTTATTAAATTTAAATTAAAGCATAATTCATATTGGTGGAAAGTTGAGAATCTCCTCTAAAAACCCTTTTCGTTTCATCAATTTTGGGTCTAAAAAAAGTCGTCAACCACATGGACGATCACATGGCTTACATATCGCCACTTTTTGCCCCATCATGATCCTGCACATACCCACAAATAATATATTTTAATATTTCACTTTTAATTCATCAATAATCTAAAAATAACTTTTCAAATTTAAACATTGCAATTTAATCATTAATCATAACATTACCATTAAATCTAAATCATTAAATTAATCTAAACATAGTATTATAAAACATGACAAATATAACATGACATGACAAAAATGAAATTACAACGAATGACAACATAACATAAGGGTGAAAAAAGATGCTCGTTCTTTTTAGAACGATGGTTCATGACATGGGACAAGTCTATCTCCCTTCAATGATTCCATTGGGCCATGGCATGCTCAGGCCTAACAAGCAGGTGGAGTCGATGCCTATACCTAAAAGATGCATCACACTGCACGGTCAAATGAACAACATGTATAAATATGAAGACACACCATGAAGAAGAATCATGACGTAACAGGGCACTCATGGATGAGTATTGCTAAACTGTCTCCTTCACTGAACTAATGCAAAATATAGCATCTGACATCAACCACATCATAATATCATCATAAACATAACAGAGCATCATTGGTCATCATACTAATGTCATCTCATGAAAGTAAACATCACATCATAAATTAAAGTGTATCATCAACTGAGTTTCACATCTGATCATGTAAACCATGAAATAATGCATCAAAGTAACATAGTCTCAAGTAACTAACTACTAACAGTAACTCAAAACAACAGAATAGAAATGTCATCAGGAGGGTCACTACATCCATTTTCCACTAGGCAAATGAGTCCTCAGTGAGGTTCAAAAAAACACTTTTTCTAACAGGTACACATCATTTTAGCATCTTAAAACCTACCTTTTCTTGTTATATTAGTTAGGTTTGTTTTCTAATTATTAATTACATATTATATCCCTCATAATTGAGTGAAACAAACTAACTAAAAATTAGGTTCCTCCATTTGGTTAATCCATTTGGGGTGAACCTCTTTTTCTTTGTTTCCTTTTGGTGAACCCGACGTCTTGAGCATTGTAGTTTTCTAATTTTGGACTCTCTCTTTTCATCTTAGATTAGATCTTGTATTCATTTTCATTGAATTATATTATGTTTAGGTTGTCTTAGTTTGCATTCAAATTTGCATCTCGTCTAGGGTTTTTGAATTGCATTGTTCAGATTCTTGAAATCTAAAAAATACAAAAAATCAATCATCTTGCATATCATTTAGATCATATAAACTTACATTTTAAAATTGAAAAGAAAATTGCACATCAAATTAGTTCTTGTAGTTCATCAATTTATCACATTTTCAACTTGCATTCGCATTGCATTTACAAAAAAATTAAACCTAAAACTTATTATAGTAGACCTAAATCTATAAATCCTTAAAGAAGGATTAAAAATCTATAAAAAGCAATTTCAAAACCCTAATCTAGGACCCATTCACCCTAGGTTGAATGAGTCCCTAATTAGACCTAAATCTGCATTTTTTGAAATTGAAAACATCTATTTTGTGCTTCTATTTGATGTTGTCAGATCTCTATTTCAGTTTGTTGATTTTTTGTTTCATTCATTTCATCAAATCTATCTTAATTTTTTTCATTTAGTGCATTGTCTAAATTCAAAATTGCATTTACAACATTTCATTTGTAGATTTTTGCATAGTGTAATCAACAAATTACCTTGTTTAGAATCTAAATATTGCATTTAGACATTTCATTCTAGGTCATTGCATTAACACCATCATGCATAGTTCCTCAAAAATAACTCTCACTTTGAAACATCCTAAATTGATTGATACAACATACAACTATGAGGAATATTAATCTTTGGAATAACTATTAGGATTTTATGATGAGTCATCTAATCCCCCTAAGGAAGAATGAGTCACTTGTGCTATGGTTAGTACTAGCCAAGTGAATGAACAAGAGAAAATCAATTCAATATTGAAAATAATAATGATCAAGATAATAAGTATGTAGCTCTTCCTAACCAAAATTTACAAATCCCATGTTGAAACATAATATTTCATTTGTCAAAGCTAGTGAAATAAAGAACAATGTGATTAATGTTGCCATAGATGATGAAAACATAAAAGATGAAAATACAGAGGAACCAATTGAAATAATAGCATTTACCTAAGCTAAAACTCATAAGGGCTCAACCAAAAAGGCTCTTGATATTGCTTTCTCACAAATATGCATACTTAAACATGCACCCAATGTTCCTCTTTACATTTTCAATAGAATGAATGAGAATCTACTAATGGGATATTAATTGATCCCGTCTATGGAGAGAACATGATCGTTGAAGAATTCCTATTTGTGCATCAAATTTATCAAGATACATATGACAAACTGAAAGCATGGATCAAGACACATAATGGTTTTTCTTGTCTTGTGATAGGCTCAATAGATCTACCTTTAAAAGTTGGACCAAAAATATTAAATGTCTCATGTTCACCATCATCCCACAATTAGACCAATTTCATGTGAAGTTAGGCTATCCATGGCTTCACTCCATGAATGTCATCCCGTCAGTTATGCATAAATGTTTAAAGTTTCCCTTTTGCAATGAAATATTTACTATGCATCATAGTTGCTTTAGTCATGTGTCTTCCCAATGTAACTTTTCATTGGATTTATTTTCGCCCGAGCCTATTGAACCTATTAGACCTCGTGAGGACTACTGTTTCAAATCATATCAAAATTTTAAGGCAAGGCACATAGCAAAATTATCTCTTAGAAATATCTCTCCACTCGTGATTGAGCCACCTATCCTTGATGAAATGATAATTGAACAAAAATCCCTTCCTATCATCCAAGAGCATCCTATGAAAAATCCTCCTACCATTTCCTATAAGAGACCACAAGATAACCAAAACAATCTTGTTGTACCTCATAAAATCAAACAAGTTTACAAAGCTGAAGAGAAAGTGGTTGAACAACCTCCTATGGTTCCTTTCATTCCTCCCCTAATAGAAGAGAATAAACCTATTATTGACAAACCCACTCCTACACAAACACAAATTGACAATAGACTAAAAGGAAATTGAAATGTTAGAGAGTGTAGCCATATATGTCGTGCTTTCCTTATATGTTACAAGCTAAAGAAGAAAAGAACAACATAAAACTTAATCAAAATACGAACTTGTCTGAAGCAATGCATGATGATTTTAGACCTTCACTACAATGTAAACAAGAACCTTCAATGGACATTATCATTTGAACTTCTATTGTGATTAATCTAGATGACAACATTGATATTGCAAAAATTGATGAAGTAGATAATGATTTGAATACATTATTTCCCTCTTCTATGAGCTTAAATGATAAATCTCCTAGAAAGAGTGTTGAACTTGGTGCTTCCCCTAGTTTATCACTTGTTTTCCTTTAGCTAGTTTTTCGCCTTCCATATGTACCAACCGAGATTGGGATGTAGATGAAATGTTATAGGTTGATTCACATGTGCCTTGATAGTCTTTTACTTTATTTTATTTTTCATGTTTATTTATGTGATTGCATTTGCGTAATGTGATCCCCTATGTTGTTTTTTTTGATGTATATCTCTCTCTCTTTGTGTATTCCTCTATATGTACCTACATTCTTCTATATGTCATAAACATTTTATCCTTTTTTTTGCTTGTCTTTTTTTTCCTTTTGGGGATGGTGTAAGGCTTCGAGACATTTAGGTCTCTTCCATGTTTGCTCAAAGGATTTTTCTTTTCTTTCAATCTCTATGTGTCACTCTTCCAGTTTTATGAGTATTTGGGGAATTATGATAGTTCCTTGCTCTACAATAAAATTTTAGCAAAGATATACTAACCCTGGATCCATAGATCCATTCCATATTTTTATTCCTTATGCATCTTGTTATTTTTGTTCTTATCAAGATTTCTTGATTCTTTTTGTTCCTTAGACTCACTAGCTAACAATTCTTGTGACTTGGAAGACTTGATTACACCCATGTTGATTAACTTAGCTTCCTCTTGGATTAGGAGATTTGCAAAGTCATCAAAATTAGGATCAACAATAAATAATCATGACCAAGCTTAGATAACACATTCAAAATTAGTTGTAAATACTCCCTATCAATGTTGCAATCTTATTGTCATTTTCTTAGTTGTTTGATATTGGAGATGTAATCTTAGATACCTATAGGACATCATTATCAATATAACATCCCTTAATCTTATTTTTTTTACCATAAAATTTCCCAAAAGCCTCTTTATGTGTTTTGCATGATTCAACAAGAAATTTTAAATTAAATGAGACTAATGAACATATGCATCCAAGTGTTTTCTCATGATCAGTCTCCAATCTTACCAATTCTTTAACATCAATAGGTTTAGAAATGGTTCCTTTAAGATGACCTGTAAGACCCTTTCCCATTAGATAATTTCATACTAATTTTATCCATGTAGCATAATTATATTGAGTTATGCATTCAATTTGAGATTTCCCCATTGCAAGAACATAATGAAAGAAAAATAAAGCAATCAACCACTAGAAGATTAACTCTCCCCCAAAAAAATTACTCAATCAAGACACTGAAAAGAATATATAATTTTTGGCACTTTATATTTAGTGTGATTATAAGTGCCACTTTCCAACAATAACGAACTGGACTTGATCTTAGCACATACAAATAAAAAAATTCACCACCAACTCAAAGTAAAAATTTTACAATATATGAGATTATCTGGATCACACCACTAGAAATTACATGAAACATTATGCGATTTCAAAAAAACATCAACCAAAAATATTACTTTAGTAGCAAGAAGAAAGCTCCAATTTTTTTGAAAATGACAACAACTCAGGAATACCATTGAGAATCTACAACTTATAGAAAAACTAGGCACCAAAATCATAAATCAATCATACCACTACATAGATCACAAAATTCTAGACTCCAAATAAAAAAAATACACTAAAAAAATAATTCAAACGACTGAGTTATGGTTTATTAAAAAATTCCCTATAAAACAAAAATTCGATGGAGGGGGGGGGATTTTAGTTGGATGCAGACATTATGCTGACATCAACAACACAAAAAAAAATATTTGATGGCCAAATACCTGCCACAGGTCTTGCGGGTTTATGCAGTCAATGAGATTATGCTTGAGATATTCTAGTATTGAAGGTCGAAAAAATATACTAGATGTCAAACAAATATTCCTCGATAGGTGGAATCTTGGATGAATCTCAAACTCTAACAAAATATTCTCTTTTGGTAGTTGGGGTAGAATTTTTTTGATCCCATTGTAATATTCTTCATGGATTATTTGACCAATGATTATTGGTCAACATGTGGGGTTGTAAAACACTATGGCCCACATAGGATTTCCACATTGCACCCTCTTTGGTGCTCATGGTACTAGGTGATACTTTGCAAATTGTAGATTATGTCTCCATATTGTCAAAAATTTACAAAGTTTGGTTTTTTTCATGAAAAAACTTTTAATAATGAAATGAAGGGAAAGGGAGGAATGAATTTAATCAATGTCGAATGATGAAATGGCCTAGTATTCAAAAATATCTATCCCTAATTTCATTAGAAGGAGAGAAGATTGCAGAAGGATAGGATTTCCTTTCAACCTTGAGGTGAGTCAACCCTATTTTAAATCTTGGGATCTTTGCTTTATTATGACATAAATGGCTTATTTGCAATGTTTTAGAATAATTTAAAGTGAATTAACTAAAGGAATTATGTGACCTAATACTTAAATGCAAAGTAAGAACTATGATGAAAAAAACAAAAATGACATTTTGCAAGCAAGTCTAAGAAGGATCTAATTGTGTGCACCTGTGATGAAAGTGGGTTTTAAGCTCTTATTAGGGACACATTCATTCAATGGTGAATGGGTCTTTGTGTCCTCTTCTAAAACTTCAAAAAATGAAACGTAGTCCTCTATCTACACTTTGCTCTTGTACCTACAAGTCTTCACTTATGGGTCCAAATTTATAATGAATCTACAAAAGAAAATGTTGGTTTATTTTTATGGGGGTTTACCTCGGTCAAACCCCAAGTTTGGTAATTATAACTTGATAGAAGATAAAGATATGATAAAATGATAGTATTTGCAAGCCCTAACCTTAAGTGCATCTAAGGTTCTTATGAGCTATTATGCAAAGAAACCCTACTCAAGTGCATTATACCATGATTCATATATGACAATAATAAATGACCAAGATTCAATTAGGGAGAAGTCAAAACACCTTGATAAATCTGAAGTACGATAATACCTTGTTGTAGGTTGCTATTAGAATGAAGCTTGAAGATGGGAACACTAGGAAAAAAGTCATTAGGTTAAGGGAAAGGGCCAAATGCATCTCCCAAACCTATAATCCATCATGATCCACCATTGACATCAATCTTCAGTCATGAACAATGCTTGATAAAATCTTTGACATTTAATGAGCTTGAAGACCTGCAAATAAAAATAAAATGTTGCTCCAATAGTTCAACTTTAAATTATTGAATGTTCTTCAAAAGTTCTCTTTCTCCTTGATCTCTCAAACTTTCTCTCTAGTTTGAAATTGTGAAAGTACTAGGTTTTATAGGCTTCTTCTCTAATTTCCTGAATATTAGATCCTAATAGCCAATACTTGAAACTTGAATTTGAGAATTTAGATTACCACCAATAACATGTTTAAAATTTGGTTTTGGGCCTTAAAGGGGACCCATTCACCTAAGTCAAAGACCAATTTGTTTTAGGGTCATTAATGAATTAAATTCACTTGATCATTGCATGTTTTAATGTGAGAAAATGATAAAAATAGGCCTTGGGATGCATAATAAAGGTAGTTAGGGGCCATATCTTGGAAGGATTAAAGTATATAAATCCAAGGTCGCTAAAATAGGTCCAAAGTAAAAGTGTAATTCTACTATCACCTAAAAGGAGTACAATTTTCTACACTACAAATATTTATAAAAAAATAAAATCACCTCATGATTTTTTCTATGACATGACCAATTTTTTTCATCAACTTGCTATTAATGATAGTATGATCCATGCAACTAGGGAGGGGAATTTTTTTCCTGGTGGCTCTACACAAAGTTATTTGATTTTTTTCATTTTGATAGTCAATCTTGGTGTTTTGGGCCTCCTAGATACAATGGTAGAGTTGGATTTGACCCAAAATGCTCCAATATTATAGCTACCTCCTAGATCTAGCAACCACACTTCACCTTCAAACCCTTTCAGATCTGGCCTCATATGTCCAATTTTGATGAAATCATATTCAAAACTGACTTTCTCAAACCCTCTAATATAAATGGTGAGCTCAAATTTGCACCAATAAGCTTCGATTTCAACTTGAAATATAAAGCCACAAAGAGGAAACCCCCAAATCTAGTATTCTTTCAAGCTTTTATGATTCTCTAGGTCATCATTTGAAGCAAGAGAACAACATACTCAACTTTTCAAGATCTATCAAGATTTGCAACCTAGATCTCTTAATAAAGACTAATAAGGAGAAATCCCACATGCTCTAATACCATGTAGGAGTTGATATAGAATAACTCTATAGGATACAATATTTGGTTGAATATTATAGCCACACAAGATCTAGAAACTTTATGAAAGTACAAGAGAGATCAATATGCAATGCTCAATATTGTAATGGAATTTATTATCCAAGAATTATATATCCAAGGTGAGACATAGGATTAAACAAGATTATGACACGTGTCTTAATCTTATGAAATGTGACAACTTATCACAACTACCTAGGACACATGTGCTAAAATTCAAAAGATAAGATAAGATCTAATGACAACTAACACCTTTTAGAAAGATTCCCTCCTAGGACCTAAGTAAACTTAACATGTAAATAAGTCCCCTAAGTCTCCTAGTAATGAATTAACCAGTTACAAAACTTTATTTACACCAACAGTGGTCTACTACCCTTCACTGATCAAAATAAATTATTTTTTGATCCACCTTTCAAAAATACCAAAATTATTGGTTGTTGGGGCATGGAGATATGAAGCAAGGAGAAAGAAATAACATATATTCAAGTAATGATTAATGAGGTTGCTTGAGGGAGTTTATGGAACCTTTAGAGTTATCATCAATGCTCATTGTTTGGTGTCAATGCAACTCACAAGTTGCACGAAGATAAGAATGTGATAGGAGAAAGTATTTTCACCCAAGTACATATTAAATGTTAGCTTGAAACACCAAATATTTCCTACAAATAGATTTTCTACCAAAATGGAAAATTGACAAAGGATAGATTAGCTCTTTGCTAAATTTTTTCAATTTCTTACAAATTTTTAGTACAATGTGCATAGTGACCAAAAAATTAAAAAAATAAAAATTTGCCAAAATTGATAAAATGAAGGGTATTTTTCTATTTCCCAAGCCTTATAAACATGATGTCGCTATTCATTTGGCTTGATGACACTCCATTTATAGGTCTATGTGTGGGAATCACATTGATGTGGGAAGAAGCATGTTTTCACGGCTCTGATACCATGTTAGGAAATCCATCCAAGATCATAATACCAAAAACCTTATGCTTCCACAAAAACACACTTGCACACAATGAGCCTAATTCACATTATCAAAGAGAATTGTAAAAGAGTTGATTAAAATTTACAATATGACCTTGTATATATAGGAAAGGAGGAGGTAATCCACCTATAATGTGAATTGATAAGTGCCCCATAGTGTGGAACAAATAAGTAGACAAGTGTCCTATGGGTATCAGCCTTTGGACCACTTGGAATGTGCAAACCACAACCTATTTGACCAAGTCATCAACCTTGGTGACAATTGTTGAATAATTAAAAAAGTGACCTTTGAGGTGGGATGAGAAGTCTTTTAACCTCAAAAGGTATGCACATGAGGTTTGACAACAAACTAGGTAACCTCTAGAGGCCTAAAAGGTTGCACATTTAGTTAGATAAGATGTTGTCTAACCTCATCAACCTAAGTACACTTAAGCTATAGTAAATAGACAAAGTATTCAATATAATAGTATATGCTCATTTATTTGAAAATAAAATAAAATAAATTAATCATAGAGGGAAACATGTATTTTTATTGGTTATATTAACAAATCAGAATCTTATAAGTTGTATAATCTAACTAATAAGAAGGTAATTATCAGTAGAGGTGTTAAATTAAAGAAAGAAGAAGCATGGGATGGAAGTATTGATAGATCAATCAGAATTACAATAATAACTCAAAATGAAGAAAAACTAGAAGAATAAATCGAACAACCAAGTCCACAAGAAATATTAGGTAATCCAACAAAATATATTCAAGGAGACAATTCAAGAATGTTGTGAATAAAAAATATTTTGAATAAGATGAACCATCATACCTTATAAGTCATCCAACTTTTAATTCACAAGTAAGATATGAATAAGATCCTACACTTGTCTCACTTAGATCAAGGTAGAGTGGTAATAAAATAAAATATTTGAAGGATATTCATATAATCATGGAGAATAGAATTTAGATTTACATTAAAAAAATTCTTTATTCTCTCAAGATCCTATATATTGTGAGGAAGCAATCAAGGAAGAGGATTGGCACATGACTATAGATGAAGAGATGGACTCCAATTAAATAAATATGGGAGCTATTCGAATGACATAAAGGTAAATATTGCATAGGTTTTCAATGGGTCTATAAGATCAAGTTCAATGTAGAAGGTGAAGTTGAAAAGTATAAATCAAGGTTAGTAAAATAATTATTATACAACAACATAGTGTTAAATACAATGAAACATTTACATCAATTGCAAGACTTCATATAGTTAGAATGTTCTTAGCCGTAGTTGCATAAAACAATTGGAAAGTTTATCAAATGGATATGAAATTAATATTTTTGAATGACACAACCACTAGGTTATGAAATGCATGGGAAAGAAGACAAGATATGTGGATTGAAGAGAGCTCTTGATTGTCTCAGACAAGCACCAAGAGCACATTATACTCAAATTGACTTATACTTAATTAGTAATGGATTAAGTAGTATTGATCTTACATTAAACACAAAGATCAACAAGCGAAGTCTAATTTTGATTGTATGTAACTTATATGTTGATGATTTAATCTCTATTAAAATTTTCTTGTAGACATATTCAAATCAATTGTGAAGAAAGAGTTTGAAATAACACATTTAGGATTGATGAAATATTTTCTAGGTATTGAAGTTATTCAATCAAAAGAGTGACATTTTTATTTTCTCAATTTAAGTATGTGAAGGATCTGTTAAAGTGATTTAGGATGTTGAATTGTAATGTAGTACATACACCAATTATAACACGAACTAAACTCAACAAAGAAAACAAAGAACCCAATATTGATCTAACAATTATAAAAACTGATTGGACTTTTAATGTAGCTCACTGCCAAAAATAAAAATAAAAATCAGATATAATGTTTGGTGTTAGTTTAATTCGTCACCAAAAGAATCAAATTAATAAGTTGGAAAGAAAATATTGAGATATGTAGCAAGATGAACAGAACATGGAATACTATATTCCACAACTAATGATTTGATTGACTATAACGATAGTGGTTTTCCAGATAGAAGAGTACTTCTAGATAAATATTTCAGTTCCTATCAGGTGGTCTAATGGCCATAAAAGAAGCAACCTACGATGACAATTTCTATCAGCTGAAGCAAAGTAGTTATAACATTCAAATGTGTTTGTATGCCTCTCTATCCATCATTAGTTCCAAAAGTAAACGTCTTGTTCAACAAACAACAACCGCCTGCATTCCCTGCTCCACATGACAACACCACGAATGCATTTCAATTTCACACGATGGGTAGCACCACTAGAACTTTAGAAAAAATAAGCACTCATTATCTCCTCCAAATATATGACTCTTTGTTATTATTTTCAAATTATTCCACTTCATCCTAAAATGCACCCTGCACCAGCCACATAAAACACAAATTAACGAAAAATATAGTCAAAACGAGTATGCTGGACAATATCTTTCATGACGTCGTCACAGTCCAAAGATCAGTGCATTTTTCATAACCTTGGCACTAGAAAACACCAGGTATTTTTTTAAATAAAAGAATTCATTTGAGTGGGATTAATATTGTATTTAATTCCCAATTGTAGCTCCAGTTCAATGATTTTAACAGCAGGCATGTTTCTCAGTGTTCCCCTGTTGCTCTCCAGTATTTGAAAGTTCCTTCGAAGGTCACATTTGAAAAGCCAACTTTACTGAACAGCAGATTTGAAGTGACAGAAATTGATCAAATACAGTTTCTTGAGAATTTGGTTCAGTGGGTACAGAATATTAGAGTTGGTTAGCATGCTGCACATGCCATGATTGTTCGCAACTTACTACAGAAACGCAATTAAAAATAGAAGGTAAATGCTCTTTTGGCCCAAAATTTTGACAGAACAAACGTACATGAATGATAAGTTCGGTAATTTATTATGGATGATGAGCTGGTGCTGCACTCCCAACAATTATTCTAAATAGGCGTCTATCATGAACCATCAAACATGCTTTTCGTACATTTTCCGTGGTGTTGAGATTCTATAAATCACCCATGCAACACTTGACTTTCCACAGCTAGTGAAAACATTTAGAAACATATGAGAAGCTTATTCAAGCTCCAATAGATGGAATTGTGACGAAGTTGGTAAAAAAAACCTTGTCTTATTTTTGTTCTCGTCTTTATATACAGAAAAAGGTTGTATTATCAGGAGATGATGACAATGAGCATGGAAAACAAGATTTTGCCCTCGAAATCCTCGGAGTTGAAGATCAATGTTGTGGAAGAGACAGCTTTTAATTCACCCAAATTGTGCAGACCTTTGGTTAGACGAGTTTCAGAAGTTTTTCGAAGGAGAAAAAGTAATGTTTTATGTCTGTGGTGGAGAATTTGGCAAATTGTTTAGATGATCCTAGAAGACTTGTCCATTCTCTCAAAGTTGGCTTTGCACTTTCTCTGGTATCACTTTTTTACTTTGTGAAACCGTTTTTTGATGGTATTGGTGAGAATGCCATATGGGCTGTTTTAACGGTGGTGGTGGTTTTCGAATTCACTGTGGGTATGTTCACTTGAACTACACTCAGCTATATGAAACCAGTCCATTATATTAATTGATATTAATAACAAAATTTCAATTTTTTTTCCTTCTCTTATACTTGATCTAAAAGTTTATATATTAGTGAAGGCTATACAAAGTACAGAAATATTGTGCGTTCCCATAAGATTGGCCTGTTGCTGTTTCGTAGGGGCAACTTTAAGCAAAGGGCTCAATAGATGTTTTGCCACCATGGTGGCGGGATCTTTGGGACTCGGAGTAGGCTACCTAGAAAAATGTACAGGACAAGACGGAGGAAGGATCGTACTCGTATTCTCTGTTTTTGTTTTAGGTAAAAGTTTGTCCTATATATTTATATATGAATGATTTGACAAGTGTAAATGAACGTATACGTGTTTCGATGATGCAGGTACAGTTTCCACATTTTCAAGATTCATTCCACATATCAAGAAACGATACGACTATGGGGTTGTGATCTTCATTCTCACCTTCAATCTGGTTGCCGTTTCTAGTTATCGTGTTGAAGACATCTTCCAAATGGCATATGAAAGGTTAGCTACTGTAATGATCGGATGTGCACTTTGTTTCTTAATAAGTATACTTGTTTCCCCAATATGGGCGGGAGATGATCTACAAAGTTCTATTATAAGTAGTCTCGAAGCGCTTGCTGGATCCATCGAAGGTAAATATCATACGAGTTTTTACAATTATCAATAATTATTTTTGGAATCGATAATGTTGGAGTTTTGTATCAAAGTTTCAGTTTTGGATCACATTCTTTGATCTATTTTCAAGATGGATTGTTATGAATAAAAATGTTGATATAAGAAATAAAACACAATCATATTCAGAAACAATATTTACCAAATTCAACACAATCGAATTCAAAAACAATATTTATAAATGTCATATGTGAATAACTGCATCATTGTAAAACAACCATCGAATTTCCAAATGGCTGCAGGATGTGTGGGAGAAGTTTTCAAAGCTGCCGAGCTGGAAGATGAAGAGAAGGAATCGAATCGAGACTGCAATGGCTACAAATGTGTGCTGAATTCAAGAACGACCCAAGAATCTTGGGTACTTACTGAGCTTACTAATTATAATTTTTTTTTTGTTAGAACAAAATTACTTTTTCTAGCATTAACATTAAATCTTTCACCTTGCAGGCGAATTTCGCAACATGGGAACCATGCCGTGGAGAATTTTTCATCGGGTATCCTTGGAATGAGTTCGTAAAAGTTGGAGCTAAGATGCGCTACTGTGCTTATACTGTGGAGGCTTTGAATGGATTGATCAACTCTGAGATTCAGGTAAAAGCTCGAGCATGACTTTTCAGTTATAACATTAATACTGTAAAATAAGATTCAAATTTTAACTATATTTTTTTTCCCCAGGCTCCGTCTTCTTTGAAGGAAAGTTTTCAAAGCCCATGCACGGATATATGCAGTCAGTGTGGTAACATTCTACGAGAACTTGGCAAAAGCATTAGAACCAAAACCAAATCCACAGCTTGTGCTTCCATGATGCATCGATTGACTGCCACGGTGGTCGATCTCCAAAATTCAGTGCGCTCACTGCCACAGTTTTTCATGGAAAATCAACAATTCCAATTTGAGGAGAAGAAACTCTTGGAACACTCGAGTAACTCTGATGAAATATGGGTAAAAGAGGAGATTGTTGATGGTCACAAACTTCATCAATATAAAGATGTCGAGGGAAGTGATCCTGGTATTGCCTTTGAGGAGGCTCTTCCTGTGGCCACTTTTGCTTTTCTTGTCATGGAAATTGCAGCAAGACTAGAGAGCGTCGTTTTGGCCGTGGAAAGTTTGGCCGAAAAAGCCAAGTTTACGAAGATGGAAATTAATGAATCTTCACAAACATTTACCCTAACTTTGGTAAAACAAGAAACAGACGTTCATGCTGCTACAAGCTCGGCTTCAGTTGCAGAATCGACGGTGGAAATTGACATAAATGAAGGCCTGGATCAAAAACATTCATTACCTAGAGAACATTGTATTGCTTGTTGCTAGGTAGTGCATAGTCCCTCCGTTATTACTTATCCCACAAGGTTTAAAAATATATAAATCATATTTAATCCACTCCAGCATATTTATCATGTAGAGTTATGTCTCATACAACAGGCATATCTTTTAATGTATCTTATATAATAAAAGATCTTTAGATCTATTTTTGAAAATAATGAAATCTATTCAAGCTTTTTAATTTTAAGAATTTGAATTAGAGTCACATTAGGTATTTAATGATAGAGAAATGAATAAAATGTGAAACATAATATCCTGAGAAATAATTATCATCACATGGTTCATAGTAAAATCTACATTATTTTTAAGACCATTACAATTATTAAAAATCACTATAGATTCATTCCATAGAGATTGAACAACATTTTCACAAGTCTGTAGTACAATTCTTGGTGATTGAAATATACTATAGTGATTCACTCTAGGTTTAAGAATTGAAATGTACAAATTAATAAATGATTGAAGTGAATTCTCAAACCTATACTATAGATTAATAAATGGTAGGCTAATAATTTTTAGATGTAATCACACTAAGAATCCATGTTCCAATTTAATGTTAGTCAAAGCATAGAGCAATACTTGTACTATAAATTTGTAAGAATTTAAAAATTATTATCTAAAATTTGTGCTATAAGGGAGCTTGCAAATTTAACAATTCATGGTTGGCCTAGGCTAAACCTTGTGTCGCTATGAATTTCGAAGAAAACACAATAAAAATAAGAAACAATTACATACATTATATATAATGAGAGAAAAAAAAAACTTATTGGCTACACCTATTTTTATTACTTTTCTATTTTGGTCCACCTAATCTCCATTCATTCTACCATATTTTATTCTTTCTTACACTAGAAAATTTCATTATATCATCAAATAAATAAAGGTTAGATATCATCATAAAATCCATATAATTTCATCTACAAACTTTCAACCACTATAAGGGCGACTTGAAATCCATCCATGTAAAGGTGTGAGATTTACAATTTGAGCACTTATATATGTAGGATAATTATCTTTGATTGCAAAGATCATTGCCTAATCTGAAAATGTATAGCATTGATTGCATAGATCACTGCTAAATCCAAAAAGTCATAGTATTGATAGAAAAGGTCCTTGGTTTAAAGCTAAAATTTTGTAGCCTTGATCACTAAGATAATTGTTAAATAAAATATATAGCATTAATTGTAAACATAATTGCTAAATCTAAAAAAATCTAGTACTGATGGAAAATATAATTGCTAAATCTAAAATGTTGTAGCATTGATCATAGATATTATTGTTGAATCTAAAAATTTATAGTGTTGATCATAGAGATCATTGCTAAATATAAAAGGATGTAGTATTGATCATAGAGATCATTTCTAAATCTATGGAGGTTTTGGTTGCCGAGATCACTAGAAATAGTATATAGTATATTAATTGTTATATTTATAGATTTAAGTGTTTGTGACAACTTTTAAAAATGCCATCATTAGATGAAAATATTATTTTTCTGATTATAATACACCTCCTTTATTTATAGAACTATGGAGTACATCTTGTTATGGAGAATGGTAAGCATGGGAAAGGAAAGGTTTTCTAGAGTTATAATTGTTCTATTCATTTTCAGTGACAATATTTAAAAAAAAAATGTATGAACAAAGGTAATCACGAATATTGAAAATAAATATAAGTTTGGATACTTTCAAGAACAAAAATTGATGTTAAATGTTCTTGTTTCTACATGGGTACAACTAATTAACCTATTTGGCCCTCATCATATGTTAAGTTGTCTAATAAGATAAACCTTATGGGAGATGTTAAAAAACATATAAACTATATTTAATCACATCCAGACATATTTGTCATGTAGAGTCGTGTCTTATGTAAGAGACACATCTCTCCACAAATTTTATCTATTTAAAGGTCTTTGTATCCATATATTTGAAGATAGTGAAATATTTTTAAGCTCTCTAATTTTAACATATTTCATAGATAACTCATAAAAAGATACAAAAATGTAATGTATAACAATATTACATTATAAATATTTTGAAACCTTGGTTTTTAGATGGTTCATTTTTTGTTTTAAATTTACGGATTCACTTCATATTTATATTCTTCTTTGATCATCAATGAAGTAGTTAATCACGGAATAGGGTTATAATGTATGATGCTTGTTAATGATAAATTATATATTCAAAATCATAAATGGGAGTATCTACAAATATTTTCAAAATATTTAGATAATCTAAAGCATAGTTTTTAGAGAAAGAATTTTCTTTCACTTCATGGATACATTTTCAGCTTGGGTCAAGACTCTTAAAAAGATGACCAATAGTTCTAAATCAAATTGTACAATTTGAAATGGGATTCAAAATGGTCTATGATGAAGCCTAGTTTCTCTTTAAACACCATCATTGCATTAAACAAGAGTAAATAAACCAAGACATGTAAACTAATGGACCATAGGTAGGTAGTAATACTTAAGGATGCATCTTGAAAATAATAAAATTGTATCACCCCAATATGTATCTTACTAAATGGTTTGATGTTCAGAATGTAAACACTCTCATTTCACAATCAACATATAATTTTCTTGTTGTTGATATTTATTATAAAATATTACTTCTTTTATGGTATAAAAGATAACAATTCATTTTTTTATTTTGTTATAAAATTTTACTATATTACATAATGACTCTAAGCTCTCTTGGCTTGCCATATTTCTTCATATGATTTTTTTGTATCACTTACATTTACATTTGGTTCAAACATGCCTCTAAATTATATGACATTCCTAATGATCTCGCAATCACAACAACTTTCCTCACATCTTCATCATCTTCTTGTAGCTTATTTACTTATTGAAAGTGAAAGAGACATTTTATAAAGTAAAAACTAATAAATAATATGGTGATGATGATTGATTACAATTTGAATTCTTGAACTATTTAGCTTGAGTATATTGCTCATTCATTACTGATTTTTCGATGAAGTGGTAAATCACAAACCTAGTAAACCTATCTTCTTAGTTGATTAATACTATCTAAAAGTCTAGTAAACCTCTTGACCCTAATAATTATATGAATATAATAATTATATCATCCAATCTTTATGGCACTATTCTAGATGCATGCTTTCCCTCTTTGTTGATAACTTTAGGCTCCATGTACATAGTCAAAATGGTTTTAGACATCAATCCTTTACTTTGTGAGTCATTTTGAGGAAGCATATCATAATGGTGAACCAATTTATTATTTCTTTATTAAATTTCATAAATCCTTTAATATTATCCCTAGGTATATTCTCCTTGAAAGGTTAAGAGCTTTAGATCTAAGGGAATTGTTACCAAAGTAGTTTTGAGACTATAAAATAGTCAAATATTAATTTTATATAGAATATGACACTTCCTCAACCATCCATCATACTATTTGAGCTAAGAAAGCTTCTCCACTCTCTATCACTCGTTGGTACATATAATGATGTGTTAATATTCTTGTAAATTTCCAAGATTCTTAGAGAATTCCATACTCCTTGGAGAGCACGAATTTTCTATAAACAAGAGAGACATGCATTTAGTGTTGGTGGGGTTGATTAGAAAGTTTAATTTTGTTATTTTAATATATTCTATAGCTTTTTTGGTTGTGTGGAATATTATTATTTAATTATTAATTCATTAAATTTGAGTTGTATAAGCTTAAGCAACTTATTAACAAAATATTTTGTAAAGTGATTTTATGGGGTTTAAAAAATAAACATAAAATTATAAAGCTTCTTGGTGGAAAAATAAAGATTATTTTATTACTATTTATGGAAAAATGTATAAAGGAAGAATTGGAAATGGGGAAAGGAATTCTTGAAATTTTACTATAAAAACATCAATTTGGAGAGATAGAAATCGGTTCAGTTTGCAATCAAAGGACAAAAACCCATCTCGCAATTAGTTTCATGGATGAAAATCCACCTAGTTGTGCTTGAAACCTAGGAAATATGTGTCTCTAATCATTTAGGATACGGAACACTTAAGGGACGTATTTCACTCAAGTTTCATTAAAGGAAACCTTAGGGATCTCAATCTAAGGATGTAATGAAGGAAAGAGATTTGCAATAAGGTGTCCTAGGGTGTGATTAAAGACTAAAGAGGGGTTCACCACCAAGCTAGGGTGTGGAAAGACTAGGAATGTAAAAGATATGCAAAACCTAAATATATGACCTAAATTATGGAACTGAAATGCAGAATAAAAGACTGAGAAAGTACAAAAGTGCACTTGGAAACTGAAGAAGCTTGGATGAAGACATAAAATCTTGAAAATGATGAATTTAATGCTCACTAGGACTCATACGTCTAGCTAGGTGATTTGGCAAATTAGGGTTTCTAACATAAACTAGATTTTGGAATTGTTGAATTAGGATCTATAGAAAATGTCTAAAAATGTGCATATTGGGACTCATATTCCACAAGTGGCAATTTAGCCCTAGTATTAGGGTTTCTTCGTAACACTGACATCCTCTGATGACTTCTTGTAGCTTCTTTCCCGTCAAATATCTATGTTCGGATCACTAAATTATAACTTGTAAGTGACTTTCTATTATCTTGCAAATAATGTGACATTTTTGAAAAATTTGCAATTTGAATTTTTTTATCCAATCGTGCTCTTCAATGAATCTTCAACCTAGATCTAAAAATTACACATCAAAGAGAGGAAAAATGTTTTTTTGTTAGTGGATATGGGGTTTTCCTTGGTCAAACCTTGTTTTGGCACTCAAACCTTGAAATGAATAGAAATATAATGGGGGAATCATGAATGAACAAATATGTAATGTTGTGACTCACCAAACCATTGAACAAAAGGCTACAATATTGTATGTAATGGATAGACTTAATGTGAGTCTTGAATGTTGCTTGAATGTTTGATTGAATTATAAAACCCTACATCACAAATGTTAGCTCAAAAACAAACATGGTGCATGATGACTTTGACATGATGCTTGAAACTTGAATAATTCTTCACAATTCTTGATAATCAACTCTTGGATGCTCTTGAAAACTCTTGTAAGTGCTCTTAGGATATCTTGATGACTTGTAAGCTTCCTAGGAGAAAAATGAGTAAAATGACCTTATATTTATACTTGTTTATGCCAAATTTCTTAAAATTACAACTCTGCAAGTTGACATCAGATCTAGGAGGATAAAACCCCACAAATAATTGAATTTAAATTAGGTCTAAGCTAAGTGGGAATCATACACCAGTTGGGGTGTATGAGTCACATTAGGCTAAGCTTGGGACACATTTTTCAAGAAAAGGTTTAGTTTCATGTGAAATTTAGATCTAGGCCTCGTAACCTAGGTGGAACCCATACACCAAGGTGGTGTATGAGTCCCAAATCACTAAATCTGGTCCATAGAATCCAAAATCTTTAATTTCCAATTGGTCACTTGATACATGTCAGGATTATCCTTAGAAAGATGTATTAATTAAGGCTTGTAGATGCAAAATAAGGTGAATTTAAGGCATAAAGAAGCCCATTTTTAGTAGGGAGGGACCAAACAAGTGTGAATATATAGAGGGATACATTTTTCTTCACTAAATTTAGCCCCCTCTTTAGTGAGAGGATGAACTTACTTCAAACTAACACCAAAGTAGATAAAATCACATCAAGAGGGGCCTAAATGTGTTGATGCTAGTAAGATAGTACATCAACGATCAAGAGGGATGGTCAAGCCCCCAATATCAAGATCCTATGATAAACTAACATAGTCACAAAAGAACACATATGAAAAATAATGTATGAAACAAAAAAATGGCACAAGCATGCACTACCAAAAACAAAGAGAAATTAAAACAAAAAAAAAATAGAAGGGGTGGATCAAGCTTTGATCATTTTCCTCGCATGTTATAAATCATATCTAAGTTGATTGTCCAAAAAAATTTACAAGTGGAACATGATGTCCACTATGCAAACCAATGCACACTCACAAGGGCTAGTGAAACCTTAGGCCATCCACTAGGTGATCTCCCAGTGAGACACATATGTAGGTAGCCTATATGCACTTACACAGACAAGCAAGTGGCTATGGGAAAGTCATGCCTAAGTTCAACTCCCATATTTACAACCATACCAATTCTATACCTCTTGATAACTTTGATAAGGCACCACACAATAGTGAGCTTCAAGGTTCATGAGGCAAGAAAAACTTTGTATGCTTGATACACATGAACAAACAAGATGGCTCCATAGGAAAACAAAGTGTGTTATGCAAAGTGGCCATATAACCAAAATTGTAAATGAAAAATATTGTAAGGTATATTCAAAGGAGTTTTTCTTAGTTCATGTGAGGTCCTAACTTAGCAAAAAATTTGCCTAATGTCTCCAAGAGAGGACCAATCAAAGAATAGAAGATTCACAACTTAGGGGATGCAATGTGTCACATCAAGCCACTAAGAGGAATATAATATGATAAGATAGATCATGCTCTTGAAGTACATCACACCTGTTGTCACCACAAAGAGAAAGACGCATGACATGAAGTAAGAAGACTACACAATCAAACATGAAATGCAAACAAATAATGCTAATGTATGCCCCCACTTTAAATAAATTGCTAAACACCATGCTATGAGAAATTACTTTAAAGTAGAAAATGATAAATTCTAACAATAAAGAGGACATAAGAGCTTATTTGGAAACGCCTATGCTAAGAAATGTTTTCAAATAAAGCTACATAATGAAAAAGGGGTTGCCCCCAAAATGAAATCCCAAAATCACATAAGGGATTCATGGATTTGGGGTCATTATGTTCTTGCTACAATGTTTCTAGAGATATTGGAACTATCATCATTCCCCAAATACTCATGGAAAAGAGCAAAAAAAAAAAACCTTTTAGGTCAATATGGAAGAGACATGAACATATCAATGCCTTGTGTCATCCCTGGAAGGAAAACACAAGATTAAGAAAAGATAAAAGGAAATTTTTTGGGTCAACATGGAAGAGACACAAATGTGTTGATGCCTTGCATCATCCCCAAAATAAAAACATAAGACAAAGAAAAAATGGTTTAAAACATAGAGAATAATGTAGATACAAATAGAGGAATGTCACAAAGAGACAGATACATTAAATAAAATAGTATGTGGGGATCACATTACACACATGCAATCACATAAATAAACATGAAAATCAAACAATGTAAAAGAATAGTAAATAACATGTGAGTCAACCTATTAGCAAGTTGTCTGCATCCCAATCGTTTTCACCATATATAAAGGAAGACAATTAATCAAAGGGACATTAGCAAGTGCCAAACTAGGGTCATTACCAAGTTCAACACTCTTCTTAGGAGAATTATCATGTAAGCTCATAGAAGTGGAAAATAATGTATTCAATTCATTATGCACATCTTCATCAATTTTAGCAACATCATCATCATCATCCAAATTAATCACAATGGGAGGTTGAATGATAATCTCTAAAGAAGGAATTAGCTCATGTTGCGGTATAGGATATTGTTTTTGAGGTAAAGAGGGAGACTCATCATGTATTGCTTCAGTTAAGTTTGGATTTTTATTTTCTTTGTTGTTTTCTCCATTTAACATTCAAGAAAGAGCACGATGTCTAAGCCTATGCTCTCTAGCATTTCTATTTATTTTAGTTTGATTTTCAACTTGTGTTTGTGTAGGAGAAGGTTCATCAACCATAGGTTTATTTTATTCCCTAAGGAGAGGAATGGAAGGAACTATGGGAGGTTGTTCAACCACTTTCTCTTTAGCTTTGTAAACCTATTTATCTTAGAGGCATGATGAGAATGTTTTTATTATCTCTTGGTCTTTTATAAGAGATAGGAAAATGATCAATCTTAGTTTGGTCTTGGTTATTTGGAATGTATTTAGGGTCAATCATGGTTTTTTCAAGGATGGTAGGCTCAATAATAGGTTGAGGCATGTTTTTAAGGGATAATTTCACTATGAATTTTTCCTTCAACTTTTGATAGGATTTAAAAAATAAGTATTCATGAGGTTTAAGAGGTTCCATAGGCTCAAGTGAAAATAAATCTAATGAAAAATTCCCTTGGGAAGAAAAAGGATTAAAGCCACTATGGTGTACAATAAATATTTCATTGTCAAAGGGAAAGTTCAAGCATTTATGCACACCGACGAGAAAAATTCCATGGAATGTAGCCATGGATAACCAAGCCTCACACATAATTAGTTTGATGTTGAGATGATGGAGAATGAGACATTTAATTTTTTCAGTCCTATTTGTAAAGGAAGGGTGATTGATCCCATCATAGGGCAAGAAAAACCATTATGTGTCTTGATCCATGCTTTCAGTTTATCATATGTTTCTTGATAGAGTTCATACACAAGTAAGAATTCTTCGGTGATCACATTCTCTCCACAAATAGGATCAATTAATATCCCATTAGCAGGCTTTTCATTGATTTGATCGGCTATGTAAAGAGAACCATTAGGTGCATTTCTAATGATATCTTTAGATGAGAAAGGAATTTGTCAAGAGTTTTTTAGTTTGGCCCTTATGAGGTTGAGTTTTGATAAACACAATCATACCTTTTTTAATAGTATCATAGGACCTTGTTCAATATTATCCATAGTACCTTGTTCACTATTATCCATGTCGCCATCATCCGTGTCAACATTCATCACATCATTCTTCTTAGTTTCACTAGCTTTAGCAAATGAAATGTTATGATTTAGCATAGGGTTGATAAAGATTTGCAATTTTTGGTTAGGAGGGGAAACAATAATTATTTCCTTGATCATTAACACCTCCAATTTGAATTTGACTAGAATCAATGAGGTCTTGCACAAGATGTTTAAGATGCTTCTAATTTTTTGTGTCGTGTCCATTTTTTGGTGATAATAGCAATAAGAATTGTCTCTAAAATTCAGAGGTAAAGGCTTATTAGGATCAAGAGTTTTAATGAGAGGAAAGGTGATCATTTTATATTCTTATAAGAGTTGTGACATTGAGCTATGTAAGGTATTAGGTAAGGGAGTGAATTGCATAGTCAGAACCCCAAATGAGAAATGAGTTGTCCTCCTTATAGTAGCCACTTGGGTATCTACATATTGAGTTGGTTGAGGGGGTTAAGTCAAAGGAATCCTTTATTCTATTTCTTAAAAGGTTGATAATTACTTTGGTTTGCGGATTCAAATTTTTCAGGTTGGTTAGATGTGGATTTTGTGTCACAACTACTAACTGAGTTTTGATAATCATGAAGAGTAGTACATAAGTGTACAAAGGAAAAAACTTTGAAATATGGTAAGTTTATCTTATATTTTAGTTTGCATGTTCTCAATGAACATTTGTTGAAGGTGAGGATCGAGAATCTTTACATTGATTTGGGAATAAAGAAAATAGTAGCATGAAACAAAGTCAATAACCTTTTCATTATCTTTTTGCTTACATCTCATCAAATTAGCTAAGGTCATCTTAGGAGTCATATGCACTCAGAAATGGTTTATAAAGGCCTCAACAAGTTCATTAAAGGAATTAATTGAGTTGTTTGGTAGTGAGGGAAACCATTCTAAGGCACCATCCTTCAAGGACCTAGGGAGAAGCTTAGCCAAGAGCTTATCCTCAAGAAAAAAAATCACTACATAATGTGGTATAAGCAGATTTAACATGGTTAGAAGGGTCTACTTGCCCTCCATATTTCTTGAATCTAAGAATCTCTAGACCTTGTGGTATCAGTGTTCTCAATATCTCCAAGGATAAGGGATTTCTTTTGACATAGTATGTAGTTTGGCCATTTTGATTTTGGTTTATGGTTGAAACTTGCTTTTGAAGGGATGAAACGGTTTGCAAAAGTTGATTTATGATGGTCTCATTGGTTGTATTTTGAGATGGAGGTGAATATGGTAGAGGTGTATATGTGTTTGAGGGACAAGTGAATGGAATATTTATGCAAGGTAAAGTGGTAGGAGATCATGTATGACATGCGATGCCACAAAGGTACTAAGAATGCTAGCAAAAATACCCAAGGTAGGAATGTTATTACTAGTAGATTTCATGGTTGTTGTAACGTGAGGGTTGCTATAGGTAGGAATAGAGGCAATGGTTTTGGGAGGATGAATTTCAGTTCCTCCTTGACTTTGGACATTGTTCAAAGGTAAAGAAGAGCTAGTCATTAAGGTAAGATGCTTTCCAAAAATCTGAACTATGTTACATGCAAGTTCCATTCCTTCTTCAATTTCAATCATGCAATGTATATTATCTACGGTAGGGATAGCAATGGTTGAAATGTTTTCGGTGCTTAGTTGATTTTGTAGGTTTGCTAAGTCTTCATGGATTTGGATTATGTTTTCTTGTGGAATACTAGCAACCATTGTTTCAACACTTGTCACACTACTTGAAGGAAAAGAGTTGTTAAGGGTATGGTCTATACCTAGTGAACTAGTGTCAACATTAGTAGTGAAAGAGCTAGATAAACCAAGATCCATGATGACTATGTTATCACTGGATGACATGAGCCTCAAACTTTGTCTCACTGTAGTATTAGCAATAAGACACCAAGTTGTAAAGCTCATGTAAGGGATAATCAAGGAAATGCAATGAACACAAGATAAATGCTATTCTCAAATTTTGACTCAAATGAAATTAAGCTAGATGTAATAACAACAAATTAAAACATAAAATACAATTTTGAATCAAATGAAATGAATGAAACAAAAACTCTACAAACTAAAACATAAATGTAATAATAGCAAACTAAAACACATAAATAGAGAATTCAATGCTAGAAAATATAGTTTAAAATCTAAAATCTGAAATATAGTTTATTATTGATCTATTTCACAAGCCATAATAAAATAGATCATTAAAGTACCCAGAGGTAGAAAGGCTACAAACATAAATAAACAAAAAAGGACAATAGCCACCAACAAAAAGACAGCAGGAAGCCAACAACAGAAAACACAACCTAAACTAACCAAGAGACTTTAAAGTCTCAACAACTTTAGCTTCCAATTTGCATATTTCTTGGGCCACCTTCTTCAAGTCCTAATTCTCTAGAGGTGAAGAATCCACTCTTTTCTTTAGGTTGGCTCTAGTTCTCTTCAAAGGGCCTGAATCTTCCTGCTTGTTTTTTCTTTTATTAGCTTCAAGATCCACAATCAGCGACCCTTGTTGGGTGTTTTCCATTTTTTCCACCAAAGCACTCAAGACAGTGGCATTATTTTTGACAATTATGTGGTTATGCTCAAGGTTAGTTTTCATTGTTTCCCTGATCTTACCAATTTCCTTTTCCAGGTTCTTGATCTTGTCCTCATTGTCCTTCTTCAGATTTTTAGTGAGTTCAACCTCTCTTTGAAAGCATTCTGCCATAGCCATCTTCTCTTCCATAGTCCATAAGACCTCCGCTGAATTCTGAGATGCCACTTTAGATTCTAAAAACTCTAGCTTGCTAGTGAGTGCCCTTTTTTTCAAATTGATATCTTTTATCTCATGGAAAGCCCATTTCAAAATTCTAAAATGGTCAACCGCTTCATTTTTTACCATTGTAAGAATATCTTCATGAAGTTCCCTATCCGGCTTAAAAAAGTGCTCTTCAGGGTTAAGGTCCTCGGCGGAATTCGATCTTTTTTCTCTATCAGTGGTATTAAATGAGGCAAAGGAGTCCTTATCTTTGGGGTCAGTAGGGTCCTCATCCGAAGAATCCCTCGAATAGGAAACCAATTTGTTAATAGGGGACTCCTCCATCTTTTCATTCTCCACTTGAGACATACCAAGAGGGGTATTCACAGTGCTAGCTTTTTTATTCGAGGGCTTAGCTAGAGGGGTATTCTTCATTTTCTTGCCAGGAGGGGGAGTGACATCCTTAGCCCACTCCGGGTTTGAACCCTCATTATCCTAAGATGAGCTAGACTCAATATCGTAACCATTTGAGGCCAAGGCTGAAATAGGGTTAGGAACAATCGACATGTTTTTAAAGTGCTCATGAATGAGCCGGATAAGGCCAGCATGCAGGACCAAATTCTTCTTAGGATTTTTTCTAAATTCCTCAATACTATTATTCATGGAATAGAGTAGATAATAAGGAAAAGAAACCCTTACCTTATATCTAAAATGATTGAGGAGGACAAAGTGCTAACCATAGACTCTGGTGAATCTACCATCCAACGTGATATACTCCATAAGAACCCTAAGCACCTCCCTCCATATTTTATTGATCCTCCCGACATTGAAGTAGCTATTGGAGACTTTGACCAACTTCTTTTTTTCCTCCTCCAACTTAGGGAAGCTAATAATAGCTTCATTCGAGAACTTCCTATCATGATAGAACTTAACACCTTCAGTAGAAAGACTGGTAATTTCCCCAATGAGAGCCTCATCAACCATGGTATTCCTTCCTGAAAGAATAATTTACCCATTATTCCATTGTTTAGCAAAATATTTAGTGACCTTGGGGTCAGGCCCATGAAGTTTATCAATGAAAGGTTGAAGCCCTCCCTTCTCAATCTTCTTCCATACCTTGGATTTATTCTTGTTCTTCATGCATCTCGTCGACTCAACTCTTTTCTTGCTTCCTCCCATAGTCTCAAATCCCTTGTTTTGATACCTCACACCATGAAAACACATACTAAAGAGCCCACAACACATCCAAATCACCCACAAAATGTGCCAGCTCTTCCCATCTATCACAATTATTATGCCCTTGCCAGTATATCGAATGATATCTCAGTACTTGGAACCATTCATATTAATCATCTTTAAATGTGGCTTCTCTCCCATGAGTGATATCATAGTTGATTAAGGCTCTGACATCAACATCCAAATCATTACAATTCTGCCACATCACCTGCTTATTCTGTTTAATTCCCTCATTAGCGAAGTAGCCAGCCACACAATTAGCTTCCCTATATTGATGGGAAATTTTTACTTTGTTGAATCTAGATAAAGTGTCCCTAGGTTTATTTGTCCAATATTTTATGGTCCATGAGGGGGGGAACTTGCCTAGGAGGAAATCAATGATATTTTTAGAGTCACCCTCAATCCATGTGTTTTAAAAGTTCATCCTTCTAGCAAAATCAATGACCTGGTAGGCTCCTATGGCTTCAATAATTTATTTGTATACCCAAGGAGACAACCATCGCCTCAATAAACATACAAAAAGGAAAAAAAAAATTGTTAGTGGATAGGGGTTTTCCTTGGTCAAACCCTGTTTTGGTACTCAAACTTTGAAATGAATGGAAATATAATGGGGGAATGATAAATGAAAAAATATGTAATATTGTAACTCAACAAACCCTTGAACAAAAGGTTATAATCTTGTATGTAATGGCTAGCATGAATGGGAATCTTGACTCTTGCTTGAATTATATGAATCTAGACTTGAATATTTACTTGAATCATAAAATCCTATATCGCAAATGTTAGCTCAAAAACAAACATAATGCGTGATGATTTTGACATGATGCTTGAAACTTGAATAATGCTTCACAATGTTTGATAATCAAGTCTTATATGCTCTTGAATTCTCTTGTAAGTTCTCTTATGATATCTTGATGACTCGTAAGCTTGCTAGGTAAAAAATGAGTGAAATAACTTTATATTTATACTTGTTTATGCCAAATTTCCTGAAATTACAACACTAGAAGCCAACATGAGATCTAGGAGGATAAAATACCACCAAGAATTTGATCTTAAATTAGGTCTAAGCTAAGCGAGAATCATACGCCAGTTGGGGTGTATGAGTCGTATTAGGCTAAGCTCTGGACACATTTTTCAAGAAAGGTTTAGTTTTATGTGAAATTCAGATCTAGGCCCCAAAACCTAGGTGGGACCCATATGCCCAATGTTGTGTATGAGTTTCAGATCACTAAATCTTAGGTCATACAATCCAAAATCATTAATTTCTAATTGGTCACTTGATACATGTCAAGATTATCCTCGGAAAGATGCATTAATTAAGGCTTGTGGATGCAAAATAAGACCAATTTAAGGCATAGAGAAGCCCAATTTTAATAGGGAGGGCCCAAAAAAGTGTGAAAATTTAGAGGGATACATTTTTCTACACTACATTGCTAAATTCTTAGAACTGAAGAGCTCAAGTTGAATCATCATATCTTTTTAGATTCATGAATTTCTATATATCATAAATTTATAAAAGATTTGCAAGAAAATAATAAATTCATAGAAGTTATATTTTCTCTTTGATTATATATTTCATTCAATGCTCTTCTTACTTATCTCACCCTTTCAATTTCATAATTTACTAGATTTCCTAAAGATTATGAGTTTCTATTGAACACCATTTTCTTTAATCCACTCAATGTTGAAAGATTAATAATCAAAGTGGAGTTTGATAATTCAACAAGTTATTAGCAAATTTGTGGCATTAAGGAGATATATCTAGTAATTGGTAACATTGGTTGATTGAAAGAGGTCAAAGGAAAGGAATGGGAAGTCATGGGTCAGATCGATGCCATCAACTATGTTAAATATATGGTGTAAAAATCAAAGGACAAAAAATAAATGTCTAGCATGGAGTTAAAGGAAATAAACATCCTACATTATATTGTTGCACCTCTTAGAATTATTTAATGTCATAATTGTGTTCGCCACTACCAAGAACTAAATTTTTTAGAGGCACCACCATTAATATTATTGTTGTGCTATATATTAAGGTTGCGGGAATTAGGGGAAACTATATAAAAGTTTGTTGCACTCATAAACAAAGTCAAACTTCCTTCTAAATGTTTCTCCACCCTTCAATGGGTATCATCTTCTCAAAGAATTTTTTTTTGTAGAGTTATTGTGATAACAAGAGTCTTTTAGATGTATAGATGTTTTTCAATCATAAAACCTCAAAAAATTGAATGGTTTTGGTGATTAACCAACTATATGATGAGATAGCGGTGATAAAATGCCAACTAAGTTGCAAGTTGCTGAATTTTTCGAGTATAATTTTTACAGTGTTATTAGAGCCACAAATATTTGCAACTCGCTAGGTAGTTCAAATTTCTTGCTTCTCAATTTTTAGTAATAGAGGATAGCTATCAATAGTTCCAGATTATATTTGTGATCTCATTTTAGCTTTGGAAATTTGGTCTTCATTTATAATTGGACTCATGGAAGATAGAAAAATAACATATTTTTTTTTGAATATTTTAGACAAAGTCAAGATGAATTGGAAAGAACATTTCAAAACGTGTTTGGGGTAATTTTAAATCTGAACAAGATTTCTCCAACACTTAGTCAATCTATGATAAGGTTTTATTCCTATCCTTATCAACTAGGATTCTTATGGCAATAAGAGCTTGAATAAATGAAAACATTTTTTTGTAGAAAACTTTATAATGTAGGGAAAAAACTTGAATATCAACCTCAATCAAAGGATAAACTTATATGCATTTTTGAGGAAGTCGAAAATTGTTTATGTTTGGTAGATAAATCACCTTATAAGGAAATGCAATGTTCTATGAATCTCTCATACTTATCTTTGATTAGGCCAAAACATTTGAGGCACTTAGACAAATATTAGACAAAGATGTACAACTTGTATTTCATCACCTGCATTAATGAAATTACGAGGATAACAAAATCTAAAACTTCGAAGGTATTTCAACTATTTATAGAAAATTTTAAGATTTGGATGATATTAGTGATCCCTCCTTAACTGAGAGGGTAAGGATATTAGAAACTTCTACAAAAATCATATCTTGTAACATCATGTTAGATATTGGTTGTGAAGAAATTATTCTTGTAATGTTTCAAATATTTTGGAATGTTATTAATGATGCTCATACAAAAAATGTCATAACTTTCATGCAATTTATTATGTCTAATTTTGAATGAGGATGATGATATCTCTAGTTTATTAGTAACTAATTTATTGTTTATTTGGAGGAAGAAAAAATATGTCTCACTAGTGGAACATGAGTTGTCCAATAGATTGGTTAAATAGACTACTAAAATTTTGAAATATCATATGACAAAAGATGAATTGATTTCTTGTAGTCTACACATTATAAGTCATAAAATATAGAAGAATCAATTTAAGAGAGATCAAAATTGTTTTGTATGTTAATAAATCTAGACACACAATCACACATGTTTATTCCAATGGAGTAATGATGATAACAAAGAAGAAAATACATCAAAAATATCTAAAGTTATGATAGAATTTGAGTTGGAGCTCCAAAATGATCTAGATGAAATGTATGCAAATGATAAAATATTTGAAGTCACTAATAATGATATTGGGTTTTTTGAACATTCAAAATTTACAAATAATGATCAGCATTTCTATCAAACCAATGTATCTTATTTAGAAATTGGAGAGGCATATGAGACCTATAATGGCATCATTAGAAGGTATAGAGGGAATGCCATATTTTTGTATTCTTACTAACAACAATACATTATCTTTGCATGATTTTAGCATTCATAAAGAATATTGGAAGAAAAAAATGTTGGTGATAAAGGAGAATAAAGTACAAGATTTATTGAGATTGGATAATATAAAACGAGTTATTAAATAATTAATTCATAAGACATAGAGAGAATAACTTAAAAAAAATTCACCTTTGTACCTTTACAAAAAATTAAGAGTACAATGGAAGAAATGAAATTAACATATCTACATATGATAAAAGATAGATATGTGGCCACAAAATTTGTAGATAAGGCCTTAATTGCAAGCAAGGAAATGAAGGTAAATATTGATGAGCTCACCATTGATCTTAAATCAATGGACTCATTAGAAAGTGTCCAAATGATAATTTTGTAGTTAGAAGATCAAATTGAGGCTACATAAGATCTCATGGAGCAAGAAAATGAAGCAATCATAGATGAAATCAAAAAAAAAATTGATGAGCTTGATGAAATTCATGAGGATTTTTAATAACATTATCCAAGAAGATCTAAAATTGTCAGTTCAAAATCTATCCATCATTTAGATTGGGTATGTCAAGAGTCCATAAATGATTTACAACTATTTGATATTCCACTCCTTAAAATGGATGCATAATTATCTTTCGATAATACACTTTCTATGATGAATTATGGGACATTTTTTTGGGTGCTGGCAAGAAGTTGAGTCCGTGGAAGTGTTTTCCCTGATTTTCAAAATTTTACACTTTGACCTTAAAATCTGAAGCACTTAGAGATGGTATCTCCAAAAAAGTCACTAATCATAAAATTTAGTACTAGGAGTCTAGTTTCCAACTATGTAATTTATTTCAATACCCAGATTGTACAAATTGAGTTTCAATAGGCATTTCTAAAAACCAATTTTTAAAAGTCACTTTTTTTAATCATACCATGCACATGTACGACATCCATATTTTGACCTAAATTATTGTATTTTTCTAAATCCATTTGGGAAAATATTTGTGACTCATTGAAGCTTGTATTTGATATTTTTTTGTATTTTTTTATTGAATATTTTTTTTTTGTTAAATTTTTATTAGGCATATTTGTTGTTTCGAAAAATCGTCGTGTACGACACGCATAAGATGACCTAAAATTATCATTTTTTCATTTTTATTTTCAAATAAATGAAAATAATTGTTTGAAGTTTGTTCTCGTGCAATCCATTCATAAAAAAATTATGTTGATAAAAAGTTATTAAAATACTAAAAAACATTGATAATTAAAGTTTATGGACCTATTCAATAAAAAATTAAATGAAAAATTAAAAAATCATCCAATTGTAAAAAAAATTACATATTTGGAATCTACACTTTCCAATCTATAATGGGTTTCGAAAAACTCTGCAAAGAAAGCCTTCAGACGTATGCTCAAAGTCAGTATTTTTTTTGACATTGGTAGGACCTTCAACTTGCAGGTCAAACCAGGTCCAGGGCTTAGGTTTGGATCCCCAAACCATTTCCCGAACCTGTGAACAAAGAAAAAACTTGACCTAAATTTGAAATTTTAAACAATGGGAGCCCATTCTAAAATGGGATCTCACTTTATAAAAAAATCTTTTTTTAATGCTTTTACAAAACGAGATCCCGTTTTAAAAATTTTCCAAAATGGAAAATTTTCAAAAATGGAGAAGACTATACAAAACAGGATCCCCTTTTAAACGAGATCCCATTTTTTAAAGAACGGGATCCCGTTTATTAAAAAATGGGATCCCGTTTATTAAAAAATGGTATCCTGTTTATTAAAAAATGGGATCCCGTTTATTAAAAATGAGATCCCATTTTTGCAATACCGATTTCATTTTTTTGGCTAAGGAAAAAACTTCCACGTTTTGTGGACTCAACTTCTTGTACTTACCCTTTTATTCTATTAACATAGCTTATGACAATCATATAATATGGTTAAGGAACCATAAAAGACTACTATTTACAAGAAGATGGAGAGGCCTTCGCACCATGATTTCAATTTATTTATTCAAAAGCCTTTTTTCCTTTTAAAAGGAAAATAGATGATATCATGAGGAAAAGAAAATCCTTGTGGTTAATCATGAGAGGTTCTTGTTGGTAATCCTCTAGGTAGACCACTTGATAAAAAATGCATATGGGAGGATGAAGATGGTGTTCTGATGCAGGAGCATCCTTGGTTCTTGGAAATCTTGCATCAACCAAAAATATTTTCATTCAGTTTTGTTCTTTTTCAGTTCTTGTTCTTGTTTCAGTTTGTAAATCTAGTATTTCTTCATGTTTTCTCAACAAATCTCACATACCTATAGTTTAATTGCGGACATGTTCAAATGCCTTATTCCAAATTTTTAGCTTGAGTGGATCTTTTTCTGGAAAGTTATAGCTTTCAGAGTATGTGACAGTTTTGAAACTGGCCCCAGAATAATTTCAAAACCTAACAGCTAGTTGGAGCAATCACAAATCTTTCCAATTACTTGGGGATCTTCACGGTGTGCTTATATTTGTTCCATGGAGTGTGTTAGAACTATAAAATTTTGAATTTTTACAGTCTATTGCATTCAAGGGTTTCCAACATTGAGTCCTTATCATGAGTATAAAATCCCCTCTTTGCAATTCCTTGCTTATTTTTGTCATGTGACTCATTTGAATCCGTCTACCTCTCTTGATTTCATTGAAAGACCCATATCAGCAAGACATAGAAAAAGTCTCCCTGAGGTATATTTTTCACTAACATGTGTTTGTTGCAGACAATTGGCAAGACTTTTCTTTTATTTTGGCGAATGAGAAGATTTGTATTGGCATATGCTGGGGCGTCGTTGTAGTGTCACGGTGAATCCAATTGGTCTTGCCGACTAGATTTGTATCGGCATGAAGTCATAATGGAATCATTTCGTCTTACCAATCGACTTGTAAGAAAATGTCTCGGTAGGACTTATATTCGTCGGGGAAGGTCTTGGCAAAGTGACTCTTGTCTTGCTAAACAAAATACAAGGGGATTCAAAAAGCTATTGGAGAGAGTATTGGGCTCCTGCTGATAGAGATATGCATCGCCAGGAGAAGAAATTTTTGACATAAGGTTTCACCGAAGTTTGAATGTTATACTTACAAGCAACTCGGGGTGAGTTTCACTGAATAGGAGTAATATGGAGAAGTGATGTCGGTAAGACATTTGGTATTGATATAGGTCTTCTTGAAGGTTTACTATCTTACCGAAGGTATTATTTTATTGGTGAGGTTTATTTCTTCGGGGAGAAAACTTGGTGGACACGCCAAAAATGAGAGTTCATCGGTGAAAGGGTGTTTTTGTCTCAACGACTATGACTTGAAGAATGCATATCGGTATGACACAATGAAGGCTATGTAACATCTCCCCGAATCAGAATTGTTATAGCGACATAAAAGGAAGTGACAGTCATCATTTTTGGATCCCAAGTGTCGGTAAGACCATGTTATGTCTTGGCAAGGGGTGTAATAGACGTTGCAAAAGGACTTTGCCCCAAATTTGAAAGTTTCTCATCGAAACGATAGTTGATGTGACAGTGCTAGTTTCAAATGGATTTTCATTCGTGCTCCATTAATGGTGCGATGGGATATAACAGTAAACGTTGTATCAATTCTTCAATTCAGAATTGATTGCAAGTGAATTGGCATGCTGTGCAGAGAACCAGGACATTTTCAGTTTGAGGAGCTCAAGCAAAATATTGTAAGTGATTGTTCCTTGGTTTTTTACATTTTGATTCTGTAAGCTTCAAAATGGAGTCCTCTGGTTCTGGGAAGGGTAAGGGTAGAAAGCTTGGTGTGAGTAGTCTGTCAAAAGGAAAGAAACAAAAGGTTGATACAGAGCATGAGGGCACTGAAAGGAGGTTGAACCAAGACCTTATTGATCAGTTACCTGGCTTGGGCCCTAAAGCTAGAAGGTCTACATAGCTTAGGGCAGAAGTTGATAAACTAGATGACAAGTGCAAGTTCATAGGTGATGTTTGGACTACCATAAGAGGTTATGAGATTTTCAATTTCCATTAACATAGAAGAAACCATTTTGAACCAGTCTGCAACCCATGGAAGTTAAATGTAGGGAAACTAGTGTGCCCTAATATTTTTGTAAATGCAAAATTAGTAAAAGTGCTTGCAGACAATTATGATCCAAAACATAAGGCTATATGTGACCCATCTAGAAAACCACAGATATATGTGTCTTAAAAAGCAGTGGGTGAGGTTTTCAAAATGGAAGGGTTTTGCAATGAGGAGATCAGTTGCGAAGAGTTGGAAAAGGAATTTTCGAGAATGGATACAATCTATAAGGTTTGGAGGTTGCCTATTCATAGAGTTAAACAAGGTAGCAAATCAAAACCTTTGCAAGATAGTGAGGGGCCTCCTTATCATGTAGATTTGTTTGAACCTTACATGAAATACACATATTTATCAGTGTGTCACGTGTTGGGGATGGATGCCCTAGAACTCATGTTAATTGTGCCAATGATTATCACAGTAGATATTCAGTATCATAACTCCAAGCCATTTGATTATGCTTCATATATTGCTAGGGAGCTTGATTCAGGATTGATGGCTATAAAGAGTGGAGCTTCTATTGTTCATCTTAGACACTATTCATTGTTGATGCACTTGGTGCTATATTTTGGTCAGGAATTGGGAGTATGGCCTCCAGAAATGAGAATTTTTAAAATTGGTAAGGAGGGTGAGGCATTGCCTGTTCAACTGTGGACTGCTATTTGGGACAACAGGTTTGCCAATGCTAGTTTCATCCACTTTGAGGAATACTTTTTGAAAACTTTGTACAGGTTGTATAAGTATCCTTGTAATTATTCATTGACTGATGAGATTAAAAGGTTTCTTCATCCCAAATATTTCAATGGGCCAATTGATCATAATTGGGGTGACTGGTATTGTTTGGAAGGAGCTACAATGATCAGGGTGTATGGATTTGAAGGTACCCCTTTTATTCTACCAAGGACAGTTCCAAACAGAATTGCATATTTGGAAATTGTTAGACAAATGGATTATAGTAGTGTGATGATTTTCAGTTCTTATGGGAAGTAGGCTTTTATGCCTAGTACATTATGCTTTGGTGATTTCACTGTGTTGGCCAAGGAGGGATATAATTCAATCCATGATAGATTGTTGCATTATAATATGAAAAGTGGATCACCTAGAAAAAACTTTGACCCTGAAGGATATATCAATTCAGCCAAAGAAAGGATTAACTTTGGAAGATATCAGCATGTACCTTATCCTTTTGATGATGTGATCATAAATCTGGATGAAGAGGAAGGAGAGTTGGTGGTTGAAAGCTATAACCGAGGGTTACAGGATATGGGGACATTTTCTTCTGGAGATGAGGAAACCCCAATGGATGAAATGCCACAGAGCAGAACGGAGAAAGTATCTAGGTTAAGGAATCAGTAGTATGTTTTCCCAAATATAGAATAGAGTATTGAAAGTGGTGATATTGATGCATGACATATGGAGTACAAATCATTTGTTTCAGATGATGAGTTTATAAATTCTCCAGAGTTCAAAGCATTTTTGTACAAACTGAAGGGGAAAGAAATAAGAGAAGATGTTGGTGCTGTCACTTCTGGGAATGAAGAGCAATTATTGGATCAATTGAGAAAATGTGTGGATGAGGAAATGAAAAATATGACTCCTGAAAAGGGGAGGAAAATGTTGGAGAATGCTGGTGTCATGATCTTTCCTGGACTTGATTTGAATTCTGCATTGGTGTTTGATAGCTTCTTAAGAGATAGTAACACTACACACAAACTTGATAAGGAAAAGGTGACAGAGGTGTATGCAGGTTCTAAGTATAATACTGATGAGGGATCATTGATGATATGGGCTTTGTATCCCCCCCATAGGAAATCAGTGGTAATTGATACAGAGAAGGCATTTGGCCATGTTATGACCCTAAAGGTTGGAGAGGTTGATCCTGTGGTTACTGCAGAGATTGAGATAGACATTGCAAAATTGAATAAAGCAAAGATCCAGGCACTGATAAGAGAAAGAGAATTGTATAAGACAAGTAATGAGAAAATGTTAAGAGAAAATGATATATTGAAAGACTTGGTTGGTGTTTCAATTGATCCAGCCAAAATGCTTACTCAAGGAGAAAGCTCTCAAGCAAGAGATCATTGGGTAGGGTCAAGTGCCTATAATCAGGGAAAGTATGATGCAATTGTTGCAATTTTTAAGAGGAGGCAGGATAATTTGACATCCTGGTTGAACAAATTATGGGGAAAATATTCTAGTACTCTAACTGCATTGAAGGAGCATGACAGGATGGATGGATGAATTATGGATAAGTTTCATGAATTAGCCAAGAATGAGGAGGCTAATGGTATTGCACTTGAAGCTACAAATCATATTATCAGTCGCCATCAAAAAATTTGTGAGGAATTGCAGGGAGATAAACAAGTATTAATTGAAGCTGCCAAGAAAGCTGTGGTCACATTTTCTGATAATAGAGGGGAGTTAAAAGATGCCGCCAGATGGAAGAATGAATGTGACACAATACTAAATGGAATCATGAAGATAGCTTCTGCAGAGAATACAACATTAGAGGAAATGCGCGAGCAAAATGAGGAAATGGTCAAGATGGAAATCACGATCATGAATGTTGTCAAAGATGCAGATACATACAAGTGTCAGGATTATTTGGATTACCTCATTATGACTCACTTGTGGCTAACTAAAGCTTAATTATTCCCTATCTTTTGTTTCAAATTTTGTTTTTTCCTATTTCTGAAAGGACACGTCCTTTTGTATTCTCAATGTATAAATGTCCATTTTGAAAACAATATGGAAAGAATGAGATAGAGTATAGAGAAGATACAACGATATACTTTTTTTTGAAAAGGATAAGAATGGTTGCATATGTAAAATCATGGAGATATCAATGAAAGTCTAATATGATTGTGCGATGTTTTCTAGTATCGGTTGTTTATGATCTGTGTTGAAAAGTATTATTGAAGTTGTCTCCGTAATGGTGTTTGCTGGTTATTTGAATTAGTGTAAACAAGTTTTTACCTAGTTCGTCAATGCACATTTGCTGCATCTATATGGTCAATTAATTGTTTCTTTCCAGTAAGGATTAAAATCTCTGAATTGATCATAGTAATTAGGGAATATCAATTGGATTATTAAGAAGAACTCGATAATCACAATCTTGCATGTTTATACAAGTTGTAAACCAAATAAAATGTTAAACAACTTGAATGTTCGCCAGAACAAGTAAACTTGTTTTAGATTTTCTCTTGACTCCATGAACCCTATAAGGCACTGGTCTTTCATTTTCATTCTTTAGTTTCATTCACATTTCTGCATCTGTTAGGGTTTAGTTTTGGATATTGATATACAATTTTTACCAAATTTGATTTATTTTGTCCATTTCAATCTACCATTGTGGACAAGTTAGGGCAATAGGAAAAGGTAAAAACTCAAGTTTTCTCAATTCAATTAGGTGCACCCACCTAGGTCTAGCAGCACCTAAAGAGTAAAAGGTTGAGTACTCTCAACCTTGTATGTTACCCTGAAGCGTATCAAGAGATTGGCATCCTCTTGAGGCATCCTACCTACGTTTTTGAGAGCTAACAGAGTGTTCCTGACCTTACACTTAGCTCCACACTTCATCATGCATGTCTATTGTTGAAGAAATTCAAATTTGAGGCCAACCTATTCTTGCACATGTTACATTTTCTTCATCAGAGATTGCAATGATCTTTCACTGGCGCAAATGTTTTTAGACTCGTGGATATGATATAAAACTTGTAATGGATCATTATAATAAAAATTAATCAAGTATAAGTATGATAAGATATATATAGATTCTGATCTATAAGATTTTCACTCGCATGAATGAGCATTGTATTTTGAGCATGTCTTAACTAGGCTTGTGCACCGAATCCATAAGCCCAGATGTGGCCGACTATAGGTAATCATGGTTTTTGATAATAAGAATGTTTGTACCTGCATTTTCCTCCATATTCTATGTTGCTTTTTTGTGTTACTCTTACTACATGGTTCAAATTGTTCTCTTTGAGGACCCTCCTACCGTGACTACATCAAACTTTTATCAGAGCAAGATTTGTTCTTTGTGTGATCGTCAGAGTTTGCGAAGTTCTATTGAATATTTTTTGTAGGGTGGTTGATTGAGGATCCGACCTACAACTGTAGAGGGCTTTTGCGAAGATGGTTGAAAGAAGAAATGGTAGAGGAAATGGAGTGCATGGAAATGCAGACCCAACTATAGTGGAGATGTTGAGAGGAATTGTTGCTAGATTGGAAGCAGTTGAAATGACCTAGAGAAGAGGTTGACCAGTTGATGATGTAAGTGATGAAGAAGTAGAAGAAGAGGAATAAGTTGCAAGAGAAGAGAAACCTTAACTTGATCAAGGAGAAGAAAGGTTCATAAGATCCGTAACCAAAGTAAACACTAAACCATATTTCAATCCACCATATTACAATGGTAAGTTGGATTCAGATGAATTGCTAGATTTGATAACATAGATGGAAAAGTACTTTAATTTTGAAGGTACCCCAGAAGATAAGAAGGTGAAATTTTCTTGTACAAAGTTGAGAGGACATGCACCCCTTTGTTGGGGACATTTGCAAATAGATAGGAAAAGAAAAGGAAATGAGAAGATAAGATAATGGGATCGAATGGTGAATAAGATGAAAACAAAGTTCATGCCTGCTAACTATCAGATCAATTTGTTCAAGAAGTTGCAAAATCTAAAATTTAAGGAATCAAGTGTGACAGAGTATACTGAGGAGTTATATAAGTTGAACATCAGATCTGGAAATTCAGAGGATGAGATTGAACAAGTAGCCAGATATGTAAATCGTTTGAGGTCATCTATTCAAGATGAGATTAGTTTGATTCAGTTGTTGAGTGTGGAAGAGGCATATCACTGTGCCCTAAAGGCACAAGAGAAGTTGAATAAAATACATGAGCAGAGATAGAGAGGAAGAATTTTTGCTGGAGGAGGAAGAGGAAATTTTTCATATTAGAACAAGGATAAGGAGGTCAACAAGAATGACAATTCATACCAAAGAGATGATGAAAACTCTTATTGAAGAGGAGGATACAAAAATTATAGAAATGAAGGATATAGAAAAGATGACAGAGGATAGGAGAAAAGAGTATTCAGGGGAACTTGTTTCAAATGTGGTGGAGAAGGACATAAAGCCTTTGAATGTGAACAAGGAGAGACAAGTAAAAAAATTGAGAATAATAGAAGAACAACCTTTGTTGAGGAGAGTCATGTTGGATCATTTAATCAACTTGATGAAGGAGAAGTCTTGATGAATAGGAGAGTGTTATGTCAAAGTGAATTGGAGAAAGAACCATTGCAGAGGAAGAATTTATTTCAAAACAGATGTAACGTAGCTGGTAAATGTTGCAAAGTAATCATTGACAGTGGAAGTTCAGAGAACCTGGATTCTGAAGAAACGGTGACCAAACTAAAGCTAGAAAGATTGGAACACCTGAAACCCTATCAAATAGCCTGGATTCAAGATGAGCATAAGATATTGGTAAGTGAACAATGTTTGGTTAAATTCAAGATAGGAAATTATGATGATGAAGTTTTGTGTGATATTATGCCTATGGATGTATGCCATATTTTGTTGGGAAGACCTTGGAAGTATGATAGAAAGGATATTCATTATGGAAAGGAGAAAACACACACTATTGCTACTAATGGGATGAAACAAACCTTGTTACCCTTGGAGGATGTTCCTAAATCTGAGATTTGCATGACTGCTAGAATATTTTTGGTTGATGGAAGGATATTTCTAGATGGACTGATACATGAGAACATGTGTTATGCCTTGGTGCCTAAGAAGGTTGAAAAATTGAAGCATGTAGAAGGAAAACCTAAGGAGATAAAGGAATTGCTGAAAAAATATGAAGCTATCATTTCAGACAATGTACCTAATGGATTGCCACCTGTGAGGAGTATTTGTCACTACATGGATCTGATTCTTGGAGCTAGTTTTCCTAATAAAGAAGTACACTGGATGACATCGATAGAGAGTGAAGAATTGAATAGACAAGTGCAAGAGTTGTTGTGAAAAGTTTTGATTAGAGAAAGCTTAAGTCCTTGTGTAGTACCTATAGTGCTTGCACCTAAGAAGGAGAATGGAGGATGTGTACAGACTCTAGAGCCATAAACAAGATCATAGTGAAGTATAGATTTGCTTTGCCTTGGATAGATGACATAATGGATTGTTTGAGTGGAGCTAAGTATTTTACAAAGATGGATTTGAAGAGTGGATGTCATCAGATCAAAATCAGAGAAGGAGATGAATGGAAAATGACATTCAAGAAAAATGATGGATTGTATGAGTGGTTGGTGATGCCTTTTGGATTGACAAATTATGTACCTAGTACTTTCATGAGGTTGATGAATGAGATATTGAAGAAATTCTTGGGTAAGTTTTTGATTGTTTATTTGGATGGCATCTTGATTTTCAGGTAAGACTAGATAAGAACATTTGTTGCACATAAGACAAGTTTTACAAAGGTTGAGGGAAGAGCAGTTGCTTATAAACATTAAGAAGTGTAGTTTCATGAAGGAAGAGTTGGTATATCTAGGATTTGTGATATCAGTAGATGGATTGAAGATGGATCCTGAGAAGGTGAGAGCTATTATTGAATGGCCTACACCTAAAAGTATTGGAGAGGTCAGATCATTTAATGGATTGGCTAGTTTCTACCGAAAGCTCATTAAGAATTTCAGTTCTATTTACAACCTTGTGATAGACACAATGAGAGGAGATAAGAAGGAATTTAGATGGACATCTGGAGAAGACAAAAAATTTGAGTCACTAAAACAGAAGGTGACTAAGCAACCTGTGTTAGCTTTACTAGATTTTAACAAGGTATTTCAAGTAGACTGTGATGCAAGTGGAAATGCAATTGGAGAAGTGGTAACTGAAGAAGCAAGACTAGTAGCTTTTCTAAGTGAGAAGTTTAATAATGCAAAAAAAATATATTTAGTGTATGATCAAGAGTTCTATGCCATAGTTCAAGCTTTGAAGAAGTGGAGACATTACCTACTATCTAAGGACTTTGTGTTGTATATAGATCATCAAGCTTTGCAATATTTGAATAGTTAAGGTAAGTTGAATTAGAAACACATGAAATGGGTAAAGTTCTTGCAAAGTTATACCTTTGTTTTGAAGCATAGGAGTGGAAAATCAAATAGAGTTGTTATGATTCGAGTAGGAGAAGGAATTTACTAGCACAAAGGAAAGTGGAGGTATTAGGGTTTGATGAACTGAAGAACTTGTATGAGGGAGACCCAAATTTTGTAGAACCTTGGAGAGTATGTAAATAACCAATTTTGGAGGATAGAAGTCAATGGTTGGATTATTTCATTCAAGAAGATATATTGTTCAAGGGAAGTCAATTGTGTGTACCTTGAAGTTCGATGAGGGATAACTTGGTTAAAGAGAAACATAGTGGAGGCTTGGTGGGACACTTTGGAATTGATAAAATGGTAGCATTGGTAAGTGAGAATTAATTCTGGCCACAAATTGATAAGGATGTTAGGAAATTTATGCAGAGTTGTAGAGTTTGTCAAGTTGCAAAAGGGAGTAGTTAGAATGTTGTATTGTATAAACCTTTGATAGTACCAGAAAAACCTTGGGAGGATATCAACATGGATTTCATACTTGGTTTGCCTAACACACAAAGAGATAATGATTCAGTATTTGTGGTAGTGGATAGATTTTATAAAATGGAACATTTCATACCTTGTAAGAAGACAACAGATGCAGTACATGTAGAAAACTTGTTTATCAAAGAAGTGGTCAGACTGCATGGAATACCTAGGAGTATTATTTCAGACAGAGATACAAAGTTTGTTGGTTACTTTTGGAGGACACTTTGGAAGAAATTGCAGACAAATTTGAAGTTTAGTTCTACTTTTCACCCATAGACTGATGGAAAGACAAAGGTATTGAATAGGAGTTTGGGAAATTTACTGAGATGTTTGGTTGGAGAGAAAACTAGAATTTGGAATTTAGCCCTTGCACAAGTAGAGTTTTCCTATAATAATTCAGTAAATAGGAGTATAGGAGAGACACCTTTTGAGATTGTTTTTGATAAAAGGGTAAAATGGATTTTATAGGGACCCGAAAACACAAAGTTTACAAAATAGAGAAAAGACCACCAAGGGTCCACCAAAAAAATACAGCTGCCCAAAAAAAACTAGCAGTGAGTAGGCAAAAAAGACCAGGAGGGTCAGAAAGGAAAGGATAGAAAAAAAAGAACATTGAATTACTTCAGAGACCTAAGGACAGTCTCTATCTCTGCCTCAAAAACCTGCATATCAATAACCCCCTTCTTGAAGGTTTGAACCATTTTCGGGGTTAAGGGGGCCTTTCGCTTCAAATTGGTGGGGGTTCTTCTAGAAATGCCTCCATCCATTTCCTGGCTTTTATCTTCAATGTCTTCTAGATCAACCACCAAGGATCCCTACTAGGCTTTGTCAAGCTTTTCAGTCATTGCATTGATTATTATAGCATTGTGTCTTGCTATTCAGTTGTTCTATTCTACAATGGTTCTGATGTTAATCCTTAGGCCCTCAACATCATTATCAATGATCCTGTTACTGTGCACCACATCTTTCTTGCCCAACTCCACAATCTTGACACCCATTTCCTCAATCTTGCTTTGCAGGGCCAAATTTTTAATTTTAAGCTCTTTGATTTCAGAGAAGGTCCAATCTAGAAGTTTAGAATGGGACTCGGAGTTGGTTTTAGCCAAGTATAGAAAATCAAGGGAGGGCTCTTTACTATTGTTAACAGGGGAATTGTCGACATTCTGAATGTCCGGAACAGGGCCCACACAGTGCTCAGAAGTGTTGGTATCGACTTCCTCCAGCTCAGAGGGCTCTTCGGTGTAAGAGACAAGGCTTTTAGCCTGGGTAGTCTTACCAACAAGGCTGAACTTAGGAGGAGGATAGTTGGGCTCAAGCGTAACCCGGATTTTACCCGGATCCCTAGAAGGTCCAGCATGCAAACTAGGGGCTTTTGGGCCAAGGCTAGGGTTAGGCAAATAATCCGAGCCATCGGGCTCAGTATCATCACTATCAACATCAGGGTTGGCTTTTGAGGTAGTAGGGGCATGCACATGCAGATATTCAACAATAAGCCTAATTAACCCAGTATGGAGGATAGGAAATCTTTTGGGATTCTTTTTATTGTCCTCCAAACGTTTCTTCAGAGAGCATAAGAGATAATAAGGGATAAAAACCCTTACCTTGTGGCAGAAATGGTTGAGGAGGGCGAAGTGGTACCTGTAGACTTTAGTGAAACGCTTGTCCACTGTGATATACTCAATGATGGCCCGAAGGACCTTTCTCCAAATAGATTTTATGGAGTCAACATCAAAGTAATTGTTCGCAATTTTGACCGAGTTTTGCTTTTCCTTGTCATTTTTGGGGAATTTGATAACAACTTCATTTTTGAGATTGTTACTAGAGTTCATCTTAGAGTTATATCTGAATTGAGACACATCACCAAGGAAGATAAAAGGAGTGAAGAAGTAGATGAATTTATAGAACACATGAAGACAGTGCATACTCAAGTGAAGCAACATTTGGAGAACATGAACCAGAAGTATAAGGAAAAGGGAAATGAAAAGAGGAGACATAAGGAGTTCAAATTTGGAGATGAATTAATGGTATACTTGAGGAAGGAAATATTTCCAATTGGCATGCATAGTAAGATTAATATGAGGAATTTTGGAACCTGTATGATTTTGAAGAAGTTTGATTCAATGAATGCATATGAAGAAGAGTTACCAGATCACATGAGTATATCACCTACATTCAATATTGTAGATCTACATCAATACCATGAAGCAGAGTTTACTGAAGATAGTAAAGAAAATTTGGAAGAACAACTTCCTAAACAACCATCAGAGGGGATAAAAGAGATCTTGGATTCCAAAGATGGGAGAAAGACTCATGGAAGACTGTATAAAGAATATCTGGTGAAGTGGAAAGGTAGACCAATGGAGGATTCTTCTTGGATCTCTGAAGCTAAGGTAGACTATATTGGTTTTTCTTTGGTCCCAACAAAGTGAGGGACTCACTTTTCATTAACCCTAGGTGTTTGATGCAGGAGCATCTTTGGTTCTTTGCAATCTTGCATCAACCAAAAATATTTTCATTCAGTTTTTTTCTTGTTCTTGTTCGAGTTGGTAGATCTGATATTTCTTCATGTTTGCTCACCAAATCTCACAAACCTATAGTTTCATGATGGACATGTTCAATTTCCTTATTGCAAGTTTTCAGCTCGATTGGATCTTTTTCCAACATGTTATCACTTTCAAAGTATGTGATAGTTTTGGAACTGGCCCTAGAATAATTTCAAAACCTAACAACTATTTGGAGTGATCATGGATCTTTCCCGTGACTTGCGGATCCTCATGGTGTGCTTATATTTTTTCCATGGACTGTTCCCAACCTTACACTTAGGTCCACACTTCATCATGCACATCTACCATGGAAGAAATTTAAATTTGAGGCCGACCTATTCTTGCACATGTTACATTTTCTTCATCAGAGATCGTAATGATCTTTGGCCAATGCAGATGTTTTTAGACTCCCAGATATGATATAAATCTTGTAATGGATCATTAGAATAACAATCAATCAAGTCTAAGAAGAAAAATATATATATAGATTCCAATCTATAATATTTTCGCTCGCATGTATGAGCATTGTATTTTGAGCATGTTGTAACCAGGCCTATGCACCAAATTTGTAAGCCTGGATGTGGCCGACTATAGGTAATCATGATTTCTGATAATATGAATTTTTGTACCTCTATTTGCCTCCATATTCTATGTTTTTTTTTTGTGTTACTCTTGCTGCATGGTTCAAATTGTTCTCTTTGAGAACCCTCCTACCATGACTTCACCATGTTTACACATGGAATGTGATGATACATGGAGTTTTCATTATTCCTAACCTTGTGAAGAGACAACCATTGGTTAACTCATGGAATGAGATCAAGGTATGAAATATTTGAGATCTAATCAAGGTATAATTTCATGAAAAAGCTTTATCTATGTTGCATCAACATCGCATGGTGTTTAAATTTTCATGTTTGAGTTTGATTAGGAGTGGGTAACACCATTACTATTATGATTTAAGGATTTTTGTTGAGTATCCTCCTATCTATGGAGGAGACATCATTAATATTAGAATGAAAATTCATAAGCATGGTTATATTGCTTCAATAATTATTTTTCATGCAAGAGGAAAAAAATTGGGATAGAAGTTGGTAGTGAGAGGAAGATTGTATGGAGATCTACAAAGAAAATCATCATCAATGTTGTTTTCATACAAATTAGTCACCATGAAATTCCATATGTATACTTATAAGTGACTTGTAAAATACTTTCAAAAAAGGGGTGGAGTAATTTTCAAATGGTGATTGAATGGGATGTTCCACCAGTCTATGTGCAAGCATTTATTATTATTTTATTGATCACATCTCTTGTGCATATACTAATAAGTTGTTATTGCAACTACTATTACAATTTCCAGTTGTTGATGTAGATAAAATCAACTAATGAGTTATTAATTTTAGACCTAAACAAATACAAAATTAGTTTTTGTAAGGTCACTAAATCATGGAATCATTTTGGTTGACAATTTTAGTTAAAGAAATAAGTTTCTAGCCCACATACGTATGGTTTGGATGAAAATACAAATGGATTAAATATCTCAAAATGTATTTTAAACTCAAATTGATCTATATAATTTATTATGGAGAAAAACATATTGTTGGAAACACAGTTGTCGTTGCACCAAAAGATTGACATGTTAATGCCGGATACAACTACCAGAGTTAATGGATCCAAAGGAGGTGGTTAGACCATGTCATGAATCCTGAGGGGAGAACTGACCATCTACCAACAAACTCCCCCTTAGTGTTACTCTAGGGGATTCAAACCCAACACCTTTGGCTCTAATACCAATTGTTGGAAACATAGTTGTCGTTGCACCAAAAGATCGACCTATTAATGCCAGATACAACTGCCAGAGTTAATGGATCCACAAGAGGCGGTTAGTCCATTCCATGAATCCAAAGGGGAGAATTGACCATTTTCCAACACATACAATATTATTGTTGAAGATCAATAAAAGCTAGCTTTTTAAAGAACTATGCAAACTTATTTTCTCAAGTGCTATAGATCATGATTAAAAGTAGAGTTGGAAGTGATGTTTTCATTGATAGAAATAAAAGTAGTGTGATATTATATGCTTACTATCCACATGGTAACAAATTGGTTAGCTTTCAAATGATGCATATGGGGATGGTGGATAAATAATTTTGTAGTGACACTCTAGTATATGTAGAATAAAAACTTAGATTTTATGAGTAGCTTAGCTCAACTCATCATGAAATAGTTTAGGGTTTTCTTTTAATTATTTGGTAGGGTTTATGACCTAAATCTTAAAATCCTAGCTTTCCCCATAGTATTCTTGCTTCGTGTTATATTTCATTGTTGATCGATTTTCCCTATTAAATTTTTTGAAGTTATTCCTACATGTATCTTTTAAAAATTTGGTAATCGACCCTACTTATGTGCATATTGGCTTAAGACCCCACATTACCATCCTTGCTTCCTATAAATTCTTAAAAAATCTTTTACACATGTTCCTAATTAATAACTTAATTTATTCCCTCCCACACCTACTCAGTGGTCCTACTCTAGTCCTAATTAGTGCTACGTGGCATATTCTCATTCACACCATACACTTTTATCGCCTTGCAAGATCCAAATTATACTATTGGTGTGAGCTTGTAGGGATGCAATGAGATGACATGTGGGTAAAATTTTAGAGTTATAATCTCCTTGACCATTTCATTTTGGCTTTTATTTCCTAGTCACTTCTAGTTGTCTTCTTCCTCGAACATAATGCTTCCTCACAAGCTCTTGTTTTTACCAAAAGATGGACCTTACAAGCATGTGGTAGATTGACATGTGTATTTGGTTCTTCATTTCTTATTTTCACATATGCTTCTCATTGAATCATGTGGCCCAGTCAAATCAAGTATGTTCTTCCCTCCAAGGTTCCTTTGTCCCATGGACTCACGAAGGTTGTGTGGAGATATGCTTGAAAGATTATGGGAAAGAGACACATGCCTTCACACCATGCAAACTATTTTCAAATGTTTTGACTTGATGAGATCCATTGATTCACTCACACGGTTTGAAGCTAAATGGTTAGGATTTAAACTTCCAAACATGAGTACATGCAAACTCTTGGTTGATGCATACAAGTAGTAATGGAAAAAAGTAATGCCCGACTACCAAATTTGAAGGCCTTTTGTCTATTAAAAAGCCATAAGTTTTAAATTTTAAAATCATAAAAGCAATTTAGAGAAAAATATATGAAGATTTCAATCTTTCAAGAATTTCAAAGATGAATTAGGGCTTTTGTGTTGACATCAAGTAACTATTCAATTTTCCCTAATTTTATTGAATTATTTACAAATTCATGAGTGTCATTGCCTACAATAATGGTTTCTAGTGAGAATAATTTAAAAACCTTGGAGTTTAGCTGAGCCTTAGAATTACCCTCTTCTCCAAATTTCACAAGTCAAAATGATTCAAACTAGCTCTAAATCTATGAATGCAAAGGGACCTTTGGATTGAGACCTCATTCCTCAATTTCTTATATCCTCTAGAAAGGTCAAATTATCACAAGGGTTAGGAATTCCATCGAATATCAAAACATTTGAAGGATTATGTTGATGGTTGCAAAGATGCAAAAATTATGGTGAATGGATGGTCTTTATTCAAGCATTGGTATGTAAGGAGATTGTCTAAAATACCTATCTCACATTTTTTAGAATTTGGATTGGGAAAGGTAACTGTTCCCAATGCGTTCATTAATTTGGAATTTCTTATAATCCTTGCTCAGAGTTAAAACATTCACACTAAAAATATTCTTGCCATTAATGAGGTGAACTGATAAAGGTTGATAAAATATTTATAATAGAAGTTTTCAATTTAAATATAGCTTCCAATAAACCCATTAATTTTAGCATGTTAAACAAAGAATATCAAAAGGATTGGGTTAGGTTCAAGATAAATTGGTTGCCAAAACAGAAAGTAAGGGGCACAGATAAGAGACTTGTTAGGTTTGTTCCTACAAAAATGGAGTCATTCAATAAGGACATCTTTGAATATTATTTCATAAAAACTTGCCATGGCTTGTGACAAGTTTTGGGAATGGATGTCAAGACATGAATTCCCATCCCTTTGATGATGATAATAATAGAAATTGAAAATATTGACATCAATAAGGAATTTTATTTTTTATCTTTTATTGCTAATTAAATGTATAATAAATTAATTGCAATGAGGACTAACGGAAGAGTGGTGAAGTTTAGATGGTACTCCCAATTATGTCACATATTTTTATATGGTGGGAGAAAAATTTGGTATAAATCTTTGCATATCAACATAATGATGACAATGACACCCCGCTCCCAATCTAGTGTTGGACTTATATCTAGGATATGGGTATGTGCAAGATCATGATAGGCCAAAAAGTGGTCATATCTAAGTGATATGATGGCCCATGTGGCTGATGACTTTTTTTTAACCCAAAATTGATGAAACAAAAAGGGTTTTTAAAGGAGATTCTTAGATTTCCACCAATATAAACTATGCTTTAGTTTGAATTTAATAAATAATTATTATTCATTTTCTATTTGAATTATGACTAAATTCCTAATTGATAGGCTGATTGAAAAAAATTTATAGCTTTCAAATGGTATCACATTTTTTGAATCCAAAACATGTGTCATATTATATGCTTCACATACTATAGGATTAAAAATAAATAAAAAAATTCATGAAGTTTTGACCAAGTTAAGGTGGTCAAACATACGAGTTTTTATATTTTTTAAAAGTTGTAATAAAAAAATCATAATTAATTATTTACTTGGAAAAAAATTACAAAAAAATATGCATCACATCAGTACATGAGTCCCCTACTTATATCTAAAATATTATAAAAAATATTATCATTTAATGGTGGTTAGGGTTGTCAGATAGACATCTATTTCTTATTTTTTCCCTAAAATTTAAGTACTACTGCATTGAAATTTCAAATTTTCACCAAATAGATTATTTTTATTTTAAATAAACCTTGTAGTTTAGAAACTAAATTCAATTTTCTATAGATTCTATTCTTACATGTTTTTGAAATAATATAGATAACTTATTCAAATTTTTACGTCAATTTTCCTAACGCTGCTTTTCTGAATTTTATCGCCACTTAAGGGCCTGTTTTTTCCATGATGATCCTGCACATACCCATATGCATTGTCAAAATGCAAATTATGTACCGTTTAAAGAATGATTCATCAAAAAAATTCTAATATATATAGGTGTCAAACAATAAATACTACTTAAGGAAATTATTCATCTCCTATGGCCAAAATAAAACACACCTAAGTTGCAAACAATTCATAACTGGGGAGACCGGTTTCTACATTGGAATTCTACAATTCTTAGAGTGTATGGGTCTCCTTTGAGACCACATATTTTTCCCAGGAATGTATCACCAAGCATTACATATATGTAAATAATGTGGTAATTAAATGAAATTGACAAGTTTTACTTGAGGTATAAGAAGGGATCATTCTTCCCAACATCCCAAATATTTTTTAGATTTCATTTGTTTTAATAAATAGGATTGGAGCTTCTCTACCCTATTTTAAAATCTTATAAGATGAAACTTGGCATCAAAGAATAAATAGGGATTGGAGCTTCTCTACACTATTTTTATATCTTATAAGATGAAACTTGGCATCAAAAGGGACTTTAAACTTGAAAGATTTATTAGCCCAATCAAGATAAATGCTAGATTGGGAGGTTTCCACCATAAAGTATTATTTGAAGAGGATTTCATCAAAAAATAATTAATAGAGGAGGAGGTGAAGGATAGGACTAAAAATAGGTAAGTATTTTGAAAGGATAAGAACAAAGAAATAAAGAAAACCCAAATTATCCAGGTGCCTAATCTAAAATACAAGATCTTATTGCCATGATAAAAATTATGTTAGATGACATAAATTCCTTGGCATATATGCCACCTTCAAGGAAGGTTGAAGAAATACTACATGAAGGCATTAAACCTCAAAAGATTGCAAGATTTTATGAAGCAGCAAGAAGGCCTTGGATATCACAAATCTCACAAGTGCAACAAGTGGAAGAGCAGCCTACCCAATCAATTGCTTCCTTAGCTGGAAAACCAAGCAAGAAAAGGAAAATTGAATAGACATATCTTTCAGAATTTTCCCTAAGTGTGGGAGGGGACAAAGACTAAGCATGTTGTAGAAGATGTCATTGATGAAGAAGAAGTCAATCAATCTTTTCATGTTCCTTCAAGGGTGAAAATTTGTGGTATTCCACAATATAAGCTAATAGTTAGCCTTAGGGATGGAAGCAAAGAGGATAATGACATAAGGGCCTTGGCATACACATAATTCATCAATGATGATATATTTGTAAATTCAAAAGAATTTAAATATTTCATGTTGATAATAAAGAGAGAATAATTCCATGAGAATATAATTGAAGGAAAGAGATGATGATCCCTCATAGGTAGATAAAATAACCTAAGAAATATTAAAGGAAGTGGACTTTAGGATTAGTAACATAACCCCTGATGAGGCCCAAGAAAAATGGTGTAGGATGTTGGCATCCTATTATTGCTAGAATGGGATATATCCTTAGTTATATCCCTTGATAAATTAAGGAGGCATGTGTATGATTCCTTTTCAACTAAGGAAGAAGCTAAACATGCTTATTTTAAGTCTATTTTTATTGTAAAATATGAGACATTAGCAATTTGGGCTTTGGCACCATCAACTAACAAGCCACCAGTAGCTAGGAATATTAGAGAATTGACTAGTAGTATCACTATTAAAAGGGTCTCTAAAACCTCCCCAATTGAATTTACATATCATGCAATTAATACTCTACTTTTTAATGAAGCTACCACTAAGAGACTATAAGCCAACTATGATAAATTGTAGGAAAATTATAAAAAGAATGTTAAATAAATATAATAAGGTGTAGATTTTTCTTCATTCTCCCCAAGAAGAACCTACCCCAATAGTAAAAAATCCAAGATTAATGGACTTGTTTACATAGGGCAGGGAGGATCATTCATTGGAAATAAAGGAGTTGAAGGATAAACTAAATTAGAGTATGGAGGCTAAAATTGAAGCCAAGGATGAAGTGCAAAAGGTTGCTATAGACATAATTGATGACATCTTGGGCCATACGTTATCCACCATTTTGCACAAGTTAGGGAGTTTTAAATGGATAAAGCATCCTATTGTAAGCAAGAGGTCTTAACAACAATAATATAGTATTTTTTCAATAAACCTTTACAACACGCATGTGGGGGTGATCTCACAAAGCTGGCTTATAATTTCTAGGAGATTTTGATTTTTTCTGAAATCAAATATTTTTAGAAAATATAATGATTTAAGCCTTAAAAAGTTTTATTTTAAGGATTTCAATTGAAGAGGCTTTGATCAAACCACCTTAGATCAAACCCACCTAGATAAAACCCCGCTAGTTTTAAATCATACCTACAACAGAGTCTCCTTTACACCTATCAAAATGTTGATAAAAAATCACTTTTGATTTACCTTTTGGGGGATCAAATGAAGTAATTTAAAATTTATTTTAAATGATCATGCTAGTCCTCATAATGAGCTATCCAATGAATATAATTTTAATATGTTTTGGTTTTATTATTTATGTGTTTTTTTAGTTTTATTAAACATATGTTTTTCACCGAAAATCAAGCTCTCTTCTGCACATGTGAAAAAATAGCATATTATCAAAATAAAATTTTAAAAAATATGTTTAGACTGGGTATTGATGTCCTTGATCCATTAAAAAAAATTGAATTTCGATACATACAAAAAAAGAAAGTTGTATACAGTTCGCCTATGTTTCAATTGTAATTGGTTCGACTTCAAAACTGAATAAGAAGAAAATATTTAATAAAACACTATGAAACCAAGTGAAAGTGCTACATATCATAGTTACAAATATAAATTTGAAAAAAATAGAATTTTATCCTTCATACAAGAAAAGTTATGTTGTATATGGTGAGCGTCACTCCTTAAAAATGTTGTTTTTTTTAAAAAGCTAGTTTTCAAAGGAGATGGAAAAAGAAGTACAATCTCATTCCAATTTTTTTTGAAAAATATATATTTAGAATCTATAGAAAAAATGTAACAAATCACTAGTTTTCATCATCTTCAAATTCCTCACGGTTTAGTTGCTATAGGAGCCCGAAAATTAAAATTTAGTTTAAAAAAATCAGTTCAATGTCCAGTTTGCCCAAAAATTGTAAACCAGTATTGTGGGATCACCCGTGGATATTGTTTGGTTTATCTAAAGGCCTAGTGTGTTGAATTTATTTCTTTCGTTTTATTTTTATTAACATCAAGGTTCACCCTACTAGGTCACGTATAGCCAAAAGTGATGAAGAGACACCATTTCTTTTGATTTGGTATTTAACTAGATCCATCATATTATTATGAGTCTTAGCACATCACCCTAGGTTGGCCGATACTCCCCTAGCATTAGGTTTTGATTCTATCCTCTTAGATTATGGAATTATAGTTTTTTTCACCAACACATGGTCAACACATTATTTTTTTCTTTCATCAATTATAACCTAAAGACAATTTTTAATTAGTGTTCTTAATTTGATAAATATAATAAAATAATTTTTTATTATAAAATTATGTGGAGATAATATTGGATAACTGGGTATGTGTAGGATCATCATGGAAAAGTGGCAAAAAATTCAAAAAAATCGGAGTTAGGCAACTTAACATAAAAATTTGAATAGGTTATCTATATTATTTCAAAAATATGTAATAATATAATTTGTAAAAAATTGAATGTAGTTTCCAAATTACTAGATTTATTTACAGAAAAATAAAATCTACTTGGTGAAAATTTGAAATTTCAATACAGTAGTACTTAAATTTTAGGGAAAAAATAAGAAGTAGGTGTCTGTCTGACCACCCTAACCAAATTAAAATGATAATATTTTTTTATAATATTTTAGATATAAGTAGAGGACTCATGTCTCGATGTGATGCATATTTTTTTGTATTTTCTTTCCAAGTAAATAATTAATTATAATTTTTTTATGACAAATTTTAAAAAATATAAAGACTTGCATGTCTGACCACCTTAGCTTGGTCAAAACTTCATGAAATTCAATTTTTTCTTTTTTAATTTTATAGTATGTGAAGCATAGAATTTCACGCATGTTTTGGATTCAAAAAATATGATACCATTTGAAAGCGATTGATTTTTTTCAATCAGCCTAAAAATCAGGACTTTAGTCATAATTCAATAGAAAATGAATAATAATAATTTATTAAATTCAAAGTAAAGCATAATTTATATTGGTAGAAAGCTAAGAATATCCTTTAAAAACCCTTTTTGTTTCATCAATTTTGGGTAAAAAAAAGTCGTCAGCCACATACCCTTCATATTGGCACTTTTTGGCCCATCATGATCTTACACATACCCAACTATATAGAACATTTGGGTAATTTAATATAATATTATACTCCTTAGCTATTATATAATAATTATATTTGATTAAATAATAAGCTTGTGTAGTAGATTTTCCAAAAAAAGAGTAGAGGATGAGGTATTGGTGAATGAGGTATACCATTCACTATAATAGAGGGAAATATAAATTCATTGTAGGAATAACATCTCTTTTAGGTTCTCTGACATGAAAAACAAGTTGTGGAGATCTAGAACCACATATACTATGAATCTATCAAGGGAAGATGAGGGAGAAGCATCAAAATAAATGGTACCATTTGATTCCATATATAAAAAGTACGTATTGTTAATGAATGACCATGTTAAGAGAAAATTTAATGAAGAACAAGTTGTGAAAACTCTAGGCCATATCCAATAGAACAATAAGGAACAAACATCTAATATTGTATTATAATGTATTTAAGAGAGGGGGACCAACCACTGCAAGGCCCCATGTCATGAAAATCCAAGAGTGGTAAGGTTGCCCTAACTTAGCTCAGTTTAAAGGAATGTTAGGATAAGAAGGATGAGAATGATGAGAACTATGGAGTTCTTCGATCACTGTGTAAACCATAATGCTGAAACGAGACTAGGTGAGTTGATCTTTAGAGTCAACTTTGTGTCTCAAATAGCTCTCTATCCAACGACAGAAGCATGGTTCTAGGATGACAATGTGGCGTGCTGGCGTCTCACAGGTACACTAGTGTCCATATGACTAGAAAACAAGAGAGACAAGGTGTAAGCTCTAAGAAAGGGCTAACAACCTAGTTTAAGAGTTTCGGGGGGTGTAGAATAAGACTAAGAAGAGTGAAGTGTATAGATGAATGCGATAAAGGAAATAGATCACCAGAAGGTGACGAAGATGATTTCACATAGAAATCTTTTCGCTAGCTTGCTCTGAGATCTCTCCACCTACACACAAAAAAGGGGAAAATGTTGGAGCTGTCTAGGGGTCTACCTTAGTCAGACCCCATTTTTGGTGTTTCCACCTCCACGAGCAACCAAGTTTACAGTGATAGAAATAATGATAAAGAAGAGAATACAAGCTACGTAAACAAAAGGCACTACAAAATAGTACATGCTTACTCAACCAAAATGGTAGAGAAGATAAGAGGAGCTTACCACCTCTGTCCAAAGCACTCAAGGCTTGTCGAGGAGAAAATGAGAGGAACTCAATCCTCTACTGCAATGGTGTTTGTCCTACACTCGCACTATCAAAGCGATAGAGTGGTAGATTGTTGTTATGGAGTGTAAAGTGTTGCTACAAAGCTTGTGGATGCTTGAAATAGTGGAGAAAACGTGAAGAGATGAACTCAAGATCTTGCAAAACTCCCTGAATGAATGAGAGAGTGAAGAATATGAAGGAGATGAAAAATGGCCAAATTCGAGTCAGCTAATTAAAGAGGGGCATTACACTTTGACTTACAATAGGAAGTGTAATGTCTTTGTAGACTCCAACCGCAAGAATTTGTCAAGGATGTAAGTGCACCACATGGATGTTTGCGCACCCCATGAGTGTCCCCAAAAGAAACGCCCCCACCGACACATAAAATAGGCTCCAAATGGGATGTGAGCAATGGGCTTAAGTGGAATTAAGCCTCTCAATTAGGTTTTCTAAAGTGTAAAGGGGTAAAGGGGAATTTGCATTAGGGGTGAAAATTCACACCTATACATTTTTCCCCCACTTTTGCGAGCACGAGTACTAATGAGTGCTTTAGTAAAGTAGAGTAGTAAGAGTAACAAGGTAAGAGATGTATACCTAAACTTATGAGGAAGCAGAGCATTGTTTCGTGAACTCAAAAGTGTAGGAAAGGACTTCATAGTTCCATGGAACTATAAAGCTAAAGAATGAAAGTGCCTCGTAGGCTCACGGTCCTACAAGGGAGGTATCCTTCAAGAACTCTCACATGAAGGAGACCGAGCAAAGGGGACTTTGCAGAGTCAAAGATGGTAACATGTTTACTCATAGATAGAACATGTCAGGAAGTGGCCACAGAAGCCAGTGAATAGATAGTCACACAGACCATCACTAAGATGTAAGACTTTCAAAGGGGTCCCTTGGGAACCCTTCGAAAGGAAGAAGGGTCCACTCAAGGGAAACATTGTTTGAAAAGTGAATTATATTCAGGTTGCCCTCAAGCTAGAAGTAAGGATGCGAAGTAGGTCTAGTCAAGATGCCCCAAGACTAGATATGATGAAGTAAGACCGATCTAGTCAGGCTGCTCCCAAGCTAGATGCAAGTATGTGAAACCAATCTAGTCGGGCTACCCTTAGGCTAGACACCATAGAATTTTGTTGAGAACATTTGAAGGGGTCCCTTGGGAACCTAACATGAAAGGGAGGGGTCCACTCAAGGGATACACTATTTGAAAGTTGATATCTTCTTTCTCAAATTGATTCATCATTAAAGAATCCTTTCAAAATATTTTTACTTCATCAAAGAAATCAAAAGGAAGGATATGCCTCCATACGAGGCGAAGAATAAGACCGTTCCCACTTTGAAGGAAGGTTTCCAAGTCCTTTCTTTATGAACCCATGATGAAGGAAACATGTTTCATTAGGGTTTTGAGTTGAGAATGCAATTCTAAAGAAGAAGCATGAGAAGGGTCTTTGAGAAATGATTCGTTTGGAAAAAAATGCATTTTCTAAAGACCAAGTAATGTAGAACTAATATTGTCACACATGAAAGGGACAACTCAAGCAAAGAAGAGAGAAATATAAAGAGAAAGGTACAAGATAAGAGATCACACATAAAGGTCATAGGGGGATTTGGTTTTGCGGGGTTAGATCTGCCTTTATTTATAAATACTAGGTAACTGTGGTGAGAGGCGAAAGATCATCAATCACCAACCAGATCAAGAAGAATGCATGAAAGACAAAGTAAAATAAAAAAATTAGGTCAACATGGAAGGAGGCCTAAATGCTCTCAATGCTTTGCATTGTCCCCAATTTACCAAAATTCAATCACAAACATGGAAGAGTGAAGATAAATATAGAGGAATGTTTACAACACAAATACCACGCCTATATTCAAGCACCGACAGGGGTGATGAGGGTCATCCAGGCACATATAGCACGATCATGGGGGAAAATGCCACAACACACAGACACATCTAATCTAAAGATCAAGAAGAGGGTCTCCCCCTAACACTGGTTGACTAGGAGGTCATCAGTTTCCCACTCTAGATAATCGTAGGGGGAAGGATGATGAGCCTGCAATAGTGTAATGTTAAGGGGAGGAGCTTCTCAGCCTCCTACAACAAGGGCCAAGGTAGACGGACCTATGAGGTCTTCGTCGCTCAAATCCTGTGGGTCTAAGGTCAACGACTTCACAAAGATCATTGATAAGGTCAGAACATCATCCACAAAGTTAAACATGCACTTAATGGGAGTGCCATATTTCACTTTAGTAGATGGAGGAGTTTGCACTTGAGGTTCACTGCTAGGCTCACTAAGAGACTTGGGAGCAATGAAAAACTTAGGGGAGGCTATGACTAGTTCCATCACTAGGACAAAATAAGTTAACATGGGGCAACCTTTTAGAAAAGGTGGGCTCTTCTTACATCCTGCATTGCTAGAGGGACCATGCTCTACCTTATTCTTCATTGAAGGAGGTGAACTCCCCATAGATGAAGTAAGGATGGTTGAGGGAGAAGAGGAAAGGACCCCAATGGATACAACCAAAGTATTAACCATATCCATGGGCTTTAGGAAAGGTGAGACATCCAGAAAGGAAGCCAGCTGAGGTGGCTCTCGTAGAAGGAGTGATAAACACCTACACCTTTCCAGGTGCATGTGTGCTCGTAGTGGAATTCGAAAGTAATACAGAGTTATTTAAAATAAAGATAGGAGGGGGGAGAGAGGATGACATAGCATGAGGTATGGTCATCTCCTCCTCCTTTTGTAAGGAGGCTTTCTCAGCTAGGAGATCCTTTCACCAATGCTTGCACTCGTGTGCAAGGCAGTTCCTATTACTCTTTGAGCTAGAAGCCAGAGCTTGCGAAGGGATGAAAGGTTTCTTCTAAACCATGGGAGTGTCCTCCACAACTATTTCTCATGGAAAGACAAACTCCTGAATGGGAACATGAGGAGTAGGTTTGAGAATGGTAGGAGGAATCAACTCTAGCACCTCGGTGGCAGGCCTCTTCCTATTTATTGTTTTATGAAAAAGAATAGTAGGATGCCACAAAGGTCGAGACAAAGAGGACTCTCCATGGGGGGCTTTTCTTCTTCCATACGAAACAGGCCTAGGCTCTGTGGGTAAGACAAGAGGCTCAAATATAGGATGCTTGGCCTTTCGTCAAGTGGGCAACATGGGATTCTCTTGCAAGCATGAGACTAAAGAAGATGGCACCATGAAAGGGCAAGAGGAAGCATCAGGTTGACTAGAGGAAGAGGAAGAAGGAGGATCTGGATACTGCTTCTCTTCTTTCCTTCTACACACCTTGGCGGCATCATTGTTAGCTTTCAGGCAAGCCCTATGTGAAATAGCATAAGGCAAAGGAGGGTACCTCACTTTTGGCCTAGCACACCCTTTCTTATAGTTCTGATATGTACAGTACATGAGGTCCTTCTTAGGTGGGAGAGGACCAAGAGATGTAGGATAAAATTAATCTAGGGTATAGCTATCATGTGCAACCAGTGGTCTATAATCGATATCATGGATGTCAACATTTACCGAACCTCCATGAACAAACTTCAGACACTTGTGCACAACCGAGGGAATTATATTCATAGCTACTAGCCAGGGGATGCCTAGCTTCACTCTAAAGAGTTCAGACCTTGGGATGTTGTCAAACTTAAGGCTCACAAATTTAGGTCCAATGAGGACCGATAGGACAATACTCCCTATAGGAGGTATTAAAAGTTCGTCGTGTGTGCAAATGGTACTCTCAAGTGCATTATATCCACCCTTATGTAGGAAGTTAATTAGCATGATATCCTCAATTATGATATTCACTTGAAATGTCGAATCAATGAGAACACCTATTACAATATTCCCATTTATCCTTGTAGGAATGTAAAGAGGAGACAATTCTCTATTGAAGCCCATCAATAGGTCCTATGAAGTGAAGGTTATGCTAGTACCACTACTCATAGTCTATGTGAAGGGAATATTTTGGTTTAAGAAAGAGGCCATCACACACATCAAACATTACCTCTACAGAGCCCCCTAAGGTCTACGGGATAGGATAGTGACCCAATTAATGTTTCATTGTACAACACCATCGAAACCTTGAAACTATGCCTACTAGGGGTCATAGGTTGGGTTGTAAGGTAGAATACTTACAACACTCACACCTGCAATGCTCCTATAACACAAGGAAAAGAAATTTTAGTATCACAAAGCAAAACGAAAATGGTTCACATCAGGTTCACCAAAAATATAAGAGAGGGGGACCAACCACTGCAAAGCCCCAAGTCATGAAAGGCCAAGAGTGGTAAGGCTGCCCTAACTTACCTTAGTTTAAAGGAATGTTAGGATAAGCAGGATGAGAATGATGATAACTGTGGAGTTCTTCGAAGATTCTGCAAACCCAAATGCTAAAAGGAGACTAGGCGAGTCAATCTTCAGAGTCAACTATGCATCTTAGGTAGCTCTCTGTCCAAGGATAGAAGTGTGGTTCTGGGATGACAATGGGGTACGTTGGCATCTCACAGACATGTGTTGGCGTCCATACGGCCAAAAAACCAAAGAGACAAGGTTTAAGCTCTGAAAAGGGCTAACAACCTAGTTCAATAGTTTCAGGAAGTGTAGAATAAGACTAAGAAGAGTGAAATGTATAGATGAATGTGATAAAGGAAATAGATTACCACAAGGGTGACGAAGACAATTTCACACAACAATATTTTCACCAGCTTGCTCCAAGATCTCTCCACTTGCACACAGAAAGGTGAAAATGTTGGGGCTGTATAGGGGTCTACCTTAGTCAGACCCCCATTTTTGTGTTTCCACCTCCATAGACAACCAAGTTTGCAATGATAGAAATAATGATAAAGAAAAGAATACAAGCTACATAAAAAATATACACTACAAAAAAGTACGTGCTTACTCAACCAAAATGATAGAGAAGATAGGAGGAGCTTACTACCTCCGTCCAAAGAACTCAAGGCTTGTGGAGGAGAAAATGAGAGGAACTCAAGCCTCTGCTACAATGGTGTTTGTCATGTGCTCACACTATCGAAGTGATAGAGTGGTATATTGTTGCTATGGGGTGTAAAGTGCTGCTACAAAGCTTGTGGATGCTTGAAAGAGTGGAGAAAATGTGAAGAGATGAACTCAAGATCTTGCAAAACTCCCTGGATGAATGAGAGAGTGAATAATATGAAGGAGATGAAAAATGACCATATTTGGGTTGGCTAGCCAAAGAGGGGCATTACACTGCATCTTCCAATAGGAAGTGTAATGTCTTTGCAGACTCTAGCCACAAGAATCTACCAAGGACGTAAGTGTATTGCGTGGATGTATGAGTGCCACACGGGCATCCCAGACATAAACACCCCCATCGACACACAAAACAGGCACCAAGTGGGATGTGAGTAGCAGGCTGAAGTGGAATTAAGCCTCTGCCTTAGGTTTTCTAAAGTGTAAGGGGGTAAAGGGGAATTCTCTTTAGGGGTGCAAATTCACGCCTATACAATGTATAAAAATTAAAATAAATAATCAAGCATCATATACATGAAAATAAAATAAGCGAATCCAACCATAAATGCATGAATAAACATCACAAGGCTCATCTCAATTATAGTTTTTGAACATATATGTGTCATGAATACCATATACCTAACAATTACATATATAGATAAGATATCACACAAGGAATCAAGAGGGAAATACAATCAGTTTTGATCTCATCGTCAAGAGATTAGTAATTATCATCATCAATGTAAAAATACGGATCCATTACACTTTTTAGACCTAATATAAAATCAAAACATAAAAATATATATGATATAAGAATAAAATCATAAATTGAAACCCAAGGGGTGTAAGACTATTTAGGTTCATCAATTTATGTATAGAAAAATAATATTTTCTATATAATTTATAAGTAAATAAATCAATCAACAATAATAAATAAATATAACAAGATATACAATTAGAGATGGAAATTATTTCTACAATATATTAAAAAATGAGCATGGAGATTAACAAATGTGTTTAGGGTACTTAACTTAAGGGTTTGATGTCAATTATCCGATAAAATTTATTGTTCCACTTTGGGAAGATTACCCTCATGTTAGATGAATTAGTAAAAACTATTAAATTTATTGTAATAAACTCTAGATAATTTCTATAGTTATTAATTTTCTCCACATAGGTGAAGCCTTAAACTTTTACTAAGAAATGACCTTTTTCTATAAATATGAACTTCACACTTGTGTCCTCATAATTCTATTTTCTTCAAGTATCTAAACAAGATGATTACAATGAACATTGATAGAGTTTTCTATGCTTGGAACAAGAGGTTCCTAACTCCCCACTTCTTTCCTTATTCAAGCCTATAGATTGATTCAATATTTTGGACAAGATCAAAGACATTTCAAATAACTATTTAAATGTGTAACTTCTTATTATTACTAATTTTGAAGCTGTTTTTTTCTTAAATAATGTAATCTATAATTTAGCTTCCCTCTACATGGATCATCTCTCCCAAAATTAAATTAAGGTTTTTACTCCTATATATCATCCTAGCACACAAATTTTAAAAAATCATGATCAAATTATTAAGTACCACATCTAATTGGAAAAAGGTTGACTTTGTACCTAGATTAAAAATCATTTTACAAATTTGAGAGTCATAACTATAACTATAGATATTAATCAATTTTAGATCTATAGTTCTAAAAAAATTACTTTGGATAAGATCCAAAGTTAAGACTCTAGATCTACAAAAATTATTACTAATGTGTTCTTTTTAAAAATATCTACTTTTAAATTAGTATTTCGATAATAAGAAAATTTTATTTATGTATGTGTTATTAAAAAAAATACAAAAGAATAACTAGTACAAGAATAAATAATCTTATCAAAGTTGAGAATTGTTTCATGCTTGCAGTATTTGTTGATCCATCGGGAGGTTCAGATGGGTTTTCAACCCATGTGTCATTTAAGAGATCCATTGTAATGCTAGCTGCAAATATAGCCAAATAAATTATGTAAATAAATGTAAAAAATAAAATATAACATTAAATATAAATATATATTTCAAGGGTAAAAATTATTCTTAACAAATATTGATTCATTATGACAAAAAATTACAATAAATGAATTTATATGTTAACAAATATAAACATAATGAAATTCTATATATATATATATATATATTTGTAAATGCAATGAATAATCTTAGCACATAAATTATGAGTAAAATTTATTTTGAGTTTTTTCAATCTAACAATTATTTATCAACTAAAACTTATGTATTATTCTTATGCACTTTATTTATTTAAAAGATAATATAGAATATTCATGATAAATATAATATTTATATTTTAATAAAATTATTATTTACAATTTATTTAATAATAAAATAACACTGCAATTTTTATATAAAACTTAAAGTTTATGATATTCTAAAAACTATAAGTATTCAAATCTATTAAGTATGTAACTATCAATTATAATGTTTTTCATAATATTTTCATTCCCTCACTTATATTTAAAATTTTATTATAAAAAGTTAGAGCACACAAGATATCAATTTATTTTTCCTTAGTGCTTTCATAATTTGAATACATTAATATTCAATAAAAAATAAGAATCTATGTTAGTTATATATTTTTTTAAATAATTTTAATTTTTAAAAATTATTAAATTTATAAATATTGTTGATATATAAAAAGTACAATTTTATTTTATTTTATCAAAAATTAACAAACTTTCTATTATAGGTATTAGTTTTTCACATTTAATCAATTAGAAAATAAGTGAACTTCTGGATTCAATTCTGTATGTTTTTGGATTGATGTTTTGGATCACAACCAATGATCCCTTTCTCTACTTCCAAATTTTTTGAATTTGATGAATACTATTTCAATGAACTTAGGAGTTTGCTAGCCAAGGCTTTCACCAAATTAGAAGAGCTTGGCCTTTTCAAAAAACTATAAAACTCACAAATTATGAAAATGATCAAACAAAATCTTTCCGAACTTGTTTTTCAATGATAGAACCATTAAATTGAACCACTTTGATGAATCACTTCAATGATGAAGCACTTTGACGAACTAACTTGTTCACAAAACATACAAATTTCCAAAACATTGAATCTTTACCAACACTTAACCTAGTTTCACCAAATTTGAACTTTTGACACTCTTTATGTTCATTACCAGACATAACTAAAATTCCATTGAGAAATTTCTTATAAAATTCATCAAAATTCCAAAGAAAAAATGCAAAAAAAAAACAAACTTGAATATTTCCACCTCATGTTGGGTCCAAATAAGATATTTATAGCCATTTATAAAAGTTCCATATCAAGTTTCACTTAGTATTTTTCATGTATTTTCATAATGGTGGATGCTATAATGAAAGATTGCGAGCAATAATATATGGTTTCATATAAAAAAAATGTATTTTAATTTCTAAATTGGACAAAACATATTCTAGGGGTTTCCTTTTCATTTTCATAACCAAAAGGAATAATATGACGTGATTCATTAAAATTCATCTAGTTTTAGACAATATCCCAAAATTTTAGAGTAGAATTCTATATATTTCTCATACTCATATCTATGGGAATAATGAATACAAAATTATTGTAACTTGTGTGCAAATTTATAATTGGACTTGGAGTTTTGACCACTAAATATTTTAGTAACAATTGTAACATCCTCATCATCACAAGAGTAGAATCAATATCATGATTAGGGTTGATTTATTTTAAGATGTAAGTTAAAAGGAGTTAAAACTTACTAAGAATGCTTTAGTGGTATTCACCTATTCTTAGTAATAATAAATACAAAAGTAGATAGTAATAAAATTTCACTAAATAAAATCACTTGGTTAGAATTTCAGTTTAAAATATACTCTTTCTATTAGGATCAAGTTCTAGCTGTTTGTATTTTTTCCTCTAATATTATGTAGAGAAGATTTGAAAATATTTTTTTAATTTTATTTGGGCTTTCTCAATTTCTACTTTGACTTGAAATTTTATATCTTATTTGCATAATCATCTATGTATGTATGTGTATGCATGTATATATATGTGTATGTATGTATGTATGTATGTATGCATGCATGCATGTATGTATGTATGTATGCATATATACCTTTATATATATGTATATATAATTATATACATATATATACATATATATATACATGCATACATACATACATACATATATAGCTTATCAACATAAGTGAATTAAGTATTTTTAATTAAAAAATAATTTTTGTCAAACATATGATCTAGTTAGATTCATTCTAACTAAGACATGTCCACAACTTTGAGGTCAACTTTTCAAAAAATATATTTAAAAAAATTGATGTTTCAACAACTTCTACTCATGTCAATAATTTAAAAAAATATATATAAAATACCTTTTTTTGTAGATCCATAAGAATATTTTTCAAAAGTATATATTTTAATAGTTTAATTATTATTTATGTTTTATTTTTAATTTTTACTAAATGTGGGTTATAAGTACCAAAATATTAGATTGATTATCATGTCAAGAAAAATACTAAATTATTTTTACTAAATAATTTATATTTTAATAGTTTAATTATTATTTATATTTTAATAGTTTAATTATTATTTATGTTTAATTTTTAATTTTTACTAAATGTGGGTTATAAGTACCAAAATATTAGATTGATTATCATGTCAAGAAAAATACTAAAAATGATGCATTGGATAAATGTTAGATATATTGAGATGGTATAATTTTTTCTATTTTAGATAAATGTTTAGTATATGAAAGTTGACATCAAATGGAGATATTTGTGTTTTAATACATGCACATTTTAATATTAATTTAAAATAATTATTTATCAAAATTGGGAAAAAATAAATACATGAACTAAAGTTTTAAGTTATAAATACACACAAAAAATTGAAGGAAAAACAAAAATATAGTGTCAATTCATAAAAATATATTTAAATAATTTTTTAATTTTTTCAAAAATTAACAAACATAAAATATACTAAAAAATACATGTTTTCTAGTGTACATAATTATAAATTTTAAAAATATATGCCACTTTTTAGTGATTCAAGTTTAGAATTTGAATTAGTGGTGCTTGTTTCCTTTATTAAAGTGACACGACCATGTACTTTTGCCCATATGTATGTATACATGCATGCATGTATGTGAAATACATGTACAACATACATACATACATACTCAACCTATTCACTCCATGGTGATTTCACAATCTTAAGGATAACCAAATTATAGGGATATTTGTAAAGATTATTATAAGATACACAAAATTTGAGTTCATTTGTTTCCTCTGGAGTTCTTGACTTGTAGAAACCATTATAAATATGTAAATCATAGTTTTTTCATTTTCTAACTTAGATATATGTTTAGAAGGACTCATTGTCCCAATTGAATATCATTTTATGAAGCTAGAGAATTATTATTTATGATATCAAGTACACCTATTCTAATAGAGAAGAGATTTAGCCATTTTTAACCATGTTACAAAATTATAAAAATGTACACCAAAGAATCTTAATGTTATAGAAGAACTAGTAGGACTTAAAAGAAGGCATTACTTCGACGATTAATTTTATTAAAAATACTATCAAAACCTCAACTACAAGCTTTTTCATTCTCTAAAGTGAGTTCAAAAAGAGAAAAAGACACTCAAGTAATTACAAGCCATCTAAAAGAACTATAGAAAGGACCTCTACCAATAATATAGTTGCTATTAACCTTGAAGATGATATTGTGTAGTCCAAATATCAAGCTAATTTTATTGTTTAAGAGTGGTAGACACCCTTTGGTTTTAAAAAAACTATTTGATCTCAAACAATGATGTCTTGCAATCTTTGTAGACATTCTATTTATTGTGCTTATGTTGATCTTGTGTTGTTCTTTTAATTTTTCTATCTTTACCATTTTATTTTCTTTTTAGTTGCTCCATTTCTCATGGAACTTGTCCTTCTTATCATTTGGTAGTTTTGATGCACAATGATTTGGACCCTTTAAAAAACCCACCTTTTCCTTTACCAAAAAATGGAATAGTATTATGCTACATTAGTTCCTTAATTAGTTCCTTGTCAACATCATGGTTGATAGGGTTCTCTCTTATTTGCATGTGCCTCTTGCTTCCTTTGTCCCTAACATAAGAACATTAAGAAAATTCTATTTTTTTGGTATTAGAAATCATGCACATGCAAATATTAAGCTCTTTCTTAATGTTTATGAAATTAATCATTTTTCTAGAACATTTAATCATTTATTCTAAAAAAAATCTTTTGTGAACCAATATAATTCTTGATGGTTTTCAAGGGTAGACATTCTAAAAATTGGCACAAAATATTTTCTATAATTCTTTTCTAGTATATTATTACCACATTTTATAATAAGTAGGAAATAAATTGTCAATGAAAATGGCTTAATTTGACATTAAGTCACATTTAGTTTTTATGCAATATAATTGTGTTGTTTTTTAGACATTAGGATCAACATAGAAGGAGGTAAATAAAATTCATAATCTTGATATCCCAATTTATTATAAGGGAAAGTTCCATTTAGAGACATTTCTAGCAGTACAATATTTAGCTTCACTATACATCTTTAGAATAGTTTTTTTTAGATTTCTACTTAATGACACTAAAATAGACTTCCTATTTCATGTGTAGTTGTTCCTATTACATTTCTTATACTAATAGGCTTTTTTTGTATTATAACACCATCATACACATTGTATAGGTTTCATGTTTACATCATTTGTCTTGAGTGCATTAGTGACATTAGTGTACCTTCGGCTGATAGGGCTATAAATATTTGTATCTATTCACCATTTAGATGTTACTACTTTATAATTTTAATATGTAGATGAAGTGTAAAACTATTGTCGATTATATCATTGTTGAGCCAATTATTTAAATAGAGCAGTATTATAATATGATCCCACATTATTTAATTATTTTTAATTAAAAATGATTACTGGACATTAGTATTAAAGTTTCTTATAATTCAATGTTTTTATACAAGTTATATTCACTAATTTTATCATAGAAATTTCTTTCCCAAAAAAAGATACATAATTTAAAGTTTTAAACCCTAATTAATTAAGAATTAAATTCCAATGTCCAAACTGTAACAATTTCACCATTGTAGAATAAAATTAAATATACATGAAATAAAAGAGGGAAAAGAAAAAACAACAGGTAAACAGGGGAAGAAAAAAATTCTAAGAAAAAGAATACCTGATGCAGAAAGCGCCCAATTGGCATCATAGCTTATACTCCAGAAAAAATAACCTCTCATTTCCTGGATATCCATATACTTCACCCGCTCTGCAACAGTCTTTGAATTTTCATAACCCACCCACACAAAATTTGCATGGCAGTAAGCAGATCTGAGGTTGTTGTCGATCTCTTCACTTGCACTATTCACTATAATAAAATCCCGAATTTCTGTATAGAAGAATATGCCGGGTGTTTGGCTCAAGGCTTGGCTTGGCCCAGGACCTATGGCAGGGACCCCAACTCCAAAACCAAATTCTTTACTATTATTCACATCGGGAACCAGGCTCCATGACCTCCCGTACATGGGAATTCCCAGCACAGCCTTCTCCCTTACCAATCCTTCTTCAAACCATTTTCTCACTCCATAATCGGTACTGTAAACTGAGCTGTTATCATACAGAGCAGCATGCTCCCCCGTTAGGTTTTCCCAACTCCCGTGCAAATTAAAGCTCATGATATTCAACCAATCCAGATTCTCCCCCATGACGGCAACTGGGTATTTAATGAACTTGGAGTCTGAGTTTAATCTACTCGCATTGAAATAGACTGCAGCAGTAAGCAACAGAGGAGGCAGTGATTGTGATGCCGCCTCTGCCTCCACTGCGCTTCGCCATTCTGAGACCAGTTTTCCCAAGTTAGCTACGTCTTCCTCGCTCTCCGGAAATTCCCAGTCTAAATCAAGGCCGTCGAAGGAGTAAGTTCGGGCTAGACGAATTGAGGACTGGATGAAACTCTGTCTGAATCCATCTACAGAAGCCATTTGGGAAAACCTTTGTGGGTCGGCCGCTCCTCCGCCTATAGAAATCATAGTCTTCACCCTTGGATTCCTCCTGCGCAATATAGAAGTGAAATTTGCAAAATGGGTATCCGTTGGTGTGGGTGTTAGGGCGAAGGTGGTTTGGTTAAGTCCTATGAAAGCATAGTAGATGTGAGTGAATAAAGCAGAATCGATATCTTCTACTGGTGTGAGTAAAGGCATTGGAGAAAGCCAGTAGCCTCCCTTCACTCTCTCGCCTGCACCTGCAATTGTTGTGAATGATGAACATGACCACCATAGGAAGAAGATCGTTGGAAGTAAAGAGGGCGACATTAGTCTGCAGATGGAAGTTAAACGGCTTGCTTGTTCGATGACCGCCTTTGCAGTGCAGGAACATCATTTCTGCTTTATCGTCAAAAGCATTTTCCTCCATGCCGGCCGAAGCTGGCTCCTTTGTCGGTTTGTTTTTGGATTTCCATGTTTGTTTCTCGGTCATATCAAACCCAATATTTCTTTTGTAAAATAATTGGGTGTAGGTGGAAAGCAGTAAACAATTCGTTGTGGGGGTGTGTACTAACTAATATTGGATTGTTTTTGGACTGATGGTTAGGATTGAGGGTTGTTTGTGATTAAAAATACTCAGTTTTCAAATTAAGATTTCATAATTAGCTATTTTTTTAAAATTTAAAGTTCAGGATTTCAAGGTATTCTCAGTTTTTTTTGGTTTGTGATTAAGAATATTCAGTTTTCAAATTAAGATTTCATAATTAGCTATTTTTTAAAAATTTAAAGTTCAGGATTTCAAGGTATTATTAGTTTTTTTTTAATTAATCAATTTTAATGAGATTTGAATGAATCAAACAATTATTATTAATGTTTATACATATTTAAGAAAACAATAGAATTGAAGATAAAGTATTGTATAATAGGTTAAGAGAATTTTTTTAAGTATTTATGGACAAATAATGAAAACAAAATAATATATATATAATAATATATATGAAAGCATAGTTTGTTATATAAAAAACTATTTTATGAGTATTTTTATTTAGGTAGATTTGTCACACTGTGTTTTCTCTATTTTCACAACTTATATTTCTTGTCATTATTATTTGAAATACTTGTTTTTACTAGGTCTAGCATGTTCAAAAATATTAGATACATGATCCAAGGAACTAAAAGAGTTGGTTGGAATGAATGAAGAGTATATAGTTTTGATGTTAGCAAAAAAATCCATTTTGTTTCCCTTTATTCAGATGATAACATCTAAACATGCAATGCTTCTCCATTGTATAACACTAAAGCCCTTCAATTCTGACACTAAAAGAAAGTTTCTAGAAACCACCCTAACTCCTTAGAGAGACACAAAAATCTTCCTTTTGTGGCATAAAAATTTGTGCATCTAAAAGTAAAATAATCCTCAAACTATGTCTCCTAAAAGGAAAGTGAGCACATTCACTCCTCTCTTAGAATGTGGTAATCTATCTTAATGTACAATTGATAGGAGCTAATCCACATATACCCAAGGATAATTATAAGTGAATGATATCAACGAAATTGAAGATAATTCATGAGGATAATATCTCCACCACAAATATAGAGAAATTTAGATGTATAATGATTCAATTTTGGATTCAACAACCTAGAGGGAGAAATCCAAGTATATAGGACGTAATCCCTATAAATTTTCGATTGAAAGTATCTATGAATCTCCTTTTAAACTATCTAGTATTTGTGGTCCTCTAAGAAAAATTGAATGGTGGAATATTATCAATTGAAATACTAATTGTTTGTAGAAGAGATATCACACTAATTAACTAACATTCTTCCCTCAAGTCTAAAGATCTCTTAAGAGGACAAGTAAACATAATGGGGATACCTCAAAGAACCTTCCAAACAATCTATAAAATCTTGAAGTATGTGCAAATAAAAAAATACATTGAAAATAGTGTTTTGTACCCAACATTAACTTATCATACACAATAATAACTTATTGAAATTAACAAAAAATGGTCCATGCATGCATGATCTATATATAGGCTTAAGACTTACTCATTATTAAATATTTTTTATTTATTCATCTTCAAAGAGGACCATTTCATCTAGTCAACATTAAATAGTGGACTTTGGTTAAATTCTTGAGTGTATATTAGAGAACACCCACCCAACACAAAAATACATCTTGCATCTCAAATATAGATCAAGAAATGGGTCAAATAGGGCCACTTTTGGTAGGGGAGGTTGGTGTTGTATTCCTTAGAGTAAGAGTTATAATTGTTAGGATTAAGCTGTCATAAGCCTTGTAAATCCTATGTATTTAATTAATCCTAATATTATTTATAAATCATTCATAAGGGATGATGGGTTCACCATCAAAATATTTTTTTTACTACTAGAGTTTTAATAGTACAATAATTAACCGAGAGTTGGTAACTGATTTTTGACTAGTAGTAAGTTACCATTTAAAAAGAGATATTCAAGGTTAAGATTTTTTTGACACTTGTGTTGTCATTTTGGATGGTTATAACACCTCCACATGAAGATGTTAGTTGCCTCACAAGATGTTAGTGTTTTGCAGTGGCGGGAGGTATTTCCTAAGAATAATCTATTTAAGGCAAGTCAACCTTTCTATTATAAAAAAAATATTATATTGTCTAGGTCAACTCAAGAGGAGAGCTTGCTTATGTCTTTTATATATTGGAGATGGAGTCTCCACTTTCTTCAATCAATTCATTCCATCTCAATTTAGTTTCCTATCACTTAAGGAGCATATTCACACTGAAGGAACAAATTCAAGTTCAAGAAGAAGATTTATATTCTTGGTGACTAAGAATTTCACACTATCTTCAAGTGTTGGTCTATTGTATGATATTTGGCCTTTCTAGGGCTTGATTCAGTGTGTTATTTCTGCACTATTATTTGATTTATAAGAGAATAATTTGCTGCTAGGTTTTTCCCTTGTGAAGGGTTTTCCCAAGATAAATTGTTGTGTTGTCTACTCTGTTGTTTCTTTTTCTTATTGTTCATTTTTTATCTAAAAATTATCATGGTATCAAAGTGAGTTTAGGGAAGATCTGATCAAATTTGACTAAGCATTCTTCATTGAATATCATTCCCATTCAAGGAAGACCTTGAAGGTGAATTATTGCAGACCTAAGGGCAGATCTTGAAGGTGAATTATTGTAGACCTAAGGGTAGACCTTGAAGGTGAATTATTGTAGACCTAAGGAAAAAATTTGCAGTTGAATTTGTGCAGATCTAAAAATCATATATTTGGAGGAGCAAATCTACAACAGAAACCTAGGGTGCTCAAAAATAGATGGTGACCGATGTCAGGGTGGAAGATTGGCTTGATGGAGCTCCAAACTTTAACTCTTGGAAACCTAGGCTACTCATTTCATTAGAGGAGAATGATCTCCTAGAATTCAAAGGAAAATGATATACATGAGCTATTTGAAGATAGAAAGAAAATCCAGTGGAAGAAAAATGGTATGAAGGCTAGAAAGATCATGATAGACTCCATGATGGATCACCTAGTACCGATCATCTCCAAGATGAATACAACTAAAGAAATGTTTGATACTCTAGTAATATTTGCATGAGATCAACAATACCAATAAATCCCTTTCTCTTAGACAACAACTTCATCATGTAAAAATGGCTAAAGAAGATTCAGTCATCTCATTCTTTATGAAGATTTCTGATTTAAGAGATCAATTGAGTACAATTGGGGATATAATTACAGACAAAGATCTGGTTATGTTGGCACTAAATGCTCTTACCCAATCTTGGGAACCTTTTATTTAGAGAATCAGTGAGAGATCCAAGTTGCCCAAGTTTGATTGCCTTCAAGCTGACTATATTCAAGAAGAAACAAGATTGGCAGCAAGAGGAAATGGATAAAAATTTCATAATGAAGATAATCAAGTTCTTACTACACATGTGACTAGAGAAAGAGGTAAAGGAAGAGATGGAAAAAGAGGCACCTTTAAGAGAAATTGAGACAAAAAATTAGATTCTATTCCATAATAAAAAAATAAGGATTTTTCTCATAGTCAATTTTATAGGTGTGACAAGTATAGACACTATGCTCGGGACTGTAAATTAAAGTTATCACAACATGTTTCTACTACATAAATTAACATAGAGACATATGAGAAGGATTCCTATTCATCTCTTCTCTTTCAAGTAATGTACAATCAAACAGTGATATTTGATTAATAGATAGTGGTGCTTCACGTCACATTCCAGGCTACAAAGAGCATCTTATATACTTAGTAGAGAAAGAGTATAATATACAAGTGATAATTGGATGATGCTAGTTAAATGTCGTAAAGGTTGCTAGGGCCTCTTCTTTCTAGCTAGATTCGAGTATCCCTCTTCATTTGAGTGATGTCTTGTTCATACCAGGGATCAAAAGGAACCTTCTCTCCATTTCAACCTTAGATGAAAAAGGGTACAAGGTTGCCTTCTTTGAAGGAAAGGTTCTTGCATGGCCAAAGAACTCTAGCATAAATTCATCTTGTGTGATTGGCATTCGCCAAGAGAACCTATATAGATTGTCATTACAACCAGTTACTTCAAAGAGGAGAAAACCTTCAGGATATCTAAACAATACTTCATGGAGGTGGAAATAAGATTCAAAGGGAGTGTAACAAACCAACAAAGGCTACAGAGGATGTGGAAAATGATGCCCTCACTGAGAGGGAGTCACAACATCATTAAGATTGTTGTAGTGCATATTTAGATTTGAGATAGAGAAATATGAGGTGAAAGCCCTTCTAGTGTATATTTCTTGAAGACAGAGAAATATGAGGTGAAAGCCCTTGTAGTGTATATTTCTTCGAGATTGAGAAATATGAGGCAAAATCCCTTGTAGTGTATATTTCTCTAAGACTGATAAATATGAGGTGAAAGCCCTTGTAGTGTATTTTTCTCTAAGACCAGGAAATATGAGGTGAAATCCCTTGTAGTTTATAATTCTATGAGATAGATAAATATGAGGTGAAAGCCCTTGTAGTGTATATTTCTCTAAGACTGAGAAATATGAGGTGAAAGTCGTTGTACAAGATCACATCTTTGAGACTGATTTGTGTTTTCCACAATTGGGTGTATCCATTGTGAACATCATGTTGAGAGACTCCATGATGAAGATATTTGAGAATACCTCCCTAGTTAAGAGGGAGTGTTAGTGTTTTGTAGCGGCAGGAGGTATTTACTAAGAATAATATATTTAAGGCAAGTTAGCCTTTCTATTATAAAAAAAATATTATATTGTCTAGGTTTTCTCAAGAGGAGAGCTCACCTATGTCTTATATATATTGGAGATGGAATCTCCACTTTATTCAATCAATTCATTCCATCTCAATTTGGTTGCCTTTCACTTAAGGAGTAGATTCATAGCCAAGGAGTAGATTTGAATTCAAGAAGAAGAGTCTACATTCTTGGTGGCTAAGAATTCTGCACTATCTTCAAGTGTTGGTCTATCGTATGATATTCAACCTTTTTAGGGCCTAATTCAATGTGTTATTTCTGTACTATTATCCGATTTATAAGAGAATAATTTTCTATTGGATTTTCCCCTTGTGAATGGTTTTCCCAGGATAAATATTTGTGTTGTCTACTCTATTGTTTCTTTTTCTTATTGTTCATATCTAATCTGAAAATTAACACAAGATAGGAAAAATTAGGTGTCCATAAGGACAAATTAGTTGTTCATGTATAAGAGGTGAGTCATGGATTTATCACCAATATTATTTTATTTATTAAATGATTGGATTTATCCAAGATATGCATTGGGATATGAAAACCAACATGGTTGCCCCATTTATAGGGTGAAATTTCTATATAAATAGGGGTAATGGTGGTAGAAATAGAACATTATGAGCTAGAGTGAAAGTACATTTGTAGGTGCTGAAGGAGTGAAGATTGAAGAGGAGAAAAGAAAGATTGTATGTGATATTTATTCTTGATGATAATACATGATTTTCCACTCTTCTTGGTGGATTTTTTCCCTAAAGCATTTTTGCATGTAAATATTATGTTGTGAGATGATCTTTGGGAGTTTCTTGCATTCTTATGTTGTTGATTTATGACTCTTTTTTTGTCGTTACCTTATAATGATCTTATCTTCATTTTATTGTTGTTTTAAGTTCATCTAAGGTGGTTTTAATAAGCATATTAAAGTGGCTAATTTTAGCATAATGAAGAAGTTAATCTCTACATGGTGATTCCATATTGAGGTAGCATAATTTCATATATACATAAAAAATAGATTTGCATATAATTTTGAAATTTTATATTGATGTAATATAAGCTTTATATCTCACTAATTAGTATCATAGCATGAATGGAGCTTTGATGATTAATAATTGGACTAGAGATTGGTATTTTATCCAACATTTGGTATTCAATCTTGACATGTATACGTAAGGGTTGTTGGAGGCTTGTGAACTATAGTAAATATTATGTGTCTTATCATTATTTTGTATATATGACATATGAATCCATTACATATGACTCTCAAATGGATAATTTCAATGGGATCTATGGTGAGCAATGGACACTCATACTAGAGAATCATGTTTTTGTAAAGTTGGTCATGTGCTTATTCCCTACATGGTGGTAACCTAGAGCTCTTATTTTGCAATATGATACTCTCCTCTTGAATGGTGTTTATGATCCTCTTCCCTATGGTCATGTACATGTTGAAAGGGTGTTTATTTTGGGTGGGTTCTTTAGGTCCTTTAGGCACATTAGAAAGCACCTACTATTCAAACTATAATGTGAAATGATTATGTTGGGTTTATGGTTCAAGTCCATAGTTACATGAAAGTACTAGATGATTACCCATTAATTTCTTATAGGTTGTGAATGTTGAAAACAAGGTGAAAATAGGTTGTAATATTAACTTATATATGTGTATTCAAATATGAAAATAAGATTATTGAATCAGATTATATGTATGTGATTACACATTCATCACAATAGAAAAATTAATAAACAAATATTCACACTAAATTTACATGGAGAAACCCTTTCAAGATAAAAATTGACATGAGAAAAGAGAAAAATTATATTATTAATCTCCATAAGAGAGATACACCTTAATACACTTCACTATTGATATATTTGACAACTTGGATGATTCAATACACTTACAAAAAAATAAATATAAAACTATCATCTCATGGCTCCAATATATAGAACTTGTGGGAGGAAAAAAGACATTGGTAAACCAAAACAAAATGTGCCAAAACCACTTGCAAAAACCAATGCCCCTTTATTGGAAGACCAATAGTTATCATAAAATATTAAATAAAATGCAAAAGGCTCCAACATGGATGCCTAATGCATAACATTTGTCTTCTTCCTTTTAGGATGGTTTGGTGACTTTCAACTTCCAAATGGAACACCAATGGACACCTATTGTTGGAACACAACAATCTACTAAGAGAGGGGTGAATTAGTAGATCAATAAAATTTAACATTTTACACCTTTTAAATAAAATAACATAAACATGTAGAGATTCACTTCCACGCATAAATACTCATAACACCAGATATATGTGGAAAACCTAAGATGGGTAAAACCAAAATGAGAATAGTTGCTTGAGTATATTGCTCAAATCCAGCCTCACAATGAAACCTCATTGGTTACAAATTTTAAGGGAACCAACCCTAAGGTGACACCAATCCCTTGATTTAGGAGCACTAACTCCAAGGAAGCACCTACTCGGGCTTACCGAGCACCAACTCAGTTATGTGATGGCACCAACCAATCAGATTTATAATAAAAATATTATAATTCATTCATATGAATCCAAATCAATGTTACAAATCTATTTTGCAACTACTCATAATTTTCTACTATCCTTTTAGTAATTCATTTTTCTTTCTCTGTTATGCTCTTTCACCCTCTCTAAACTGTATCATACCTCTACACAATTTAAATGCAAACCCTAGATAATATATTAATTTAATGTTATATCTTGTATGCTCGATCTGTATCTTATCTTCAATTTCCTTTTTATTCATTCCACCTAAACCATCGAAAAGAATGCAAGAATGGGGAAGAGGACTCCCCAAATAGGTTCCTAGGGTTTCCACCTATGAGCACTTGGTTTAGGGAATGGCTCTCTGCCACCTAATGATATCCTCATTGGGTAGGTTCATTCAAAGGGGTTAGGGGCTTAAACTGATGTGTGTGGGGTGCCCTAAATTCTTGAAATGGAAAATAGAGATTAACTATGAATGTAAAACCTAAAGAATGCAACTATGCTGGGGAACACATTGTGATGTACAAATGACCTAAGAAAGAAGAACAAATAGTTACAAAAATGAAGAGAAGTGAAGGGGTGCACCTGGAATCTTGTAGATGACTTGAATAGTGTCTAGAAATGCTGCTAAATCTAGAATTTAAGATTGTTGGGACACTTATGCCATTCTGGGCGACCTAGTCCTTTTTAGGGCGAATTCTAGAAAACTGCTCCGAAGCACATTTCGGCCAAAAGGGTATCCAAATCTACCAAGATCCTTGAAAATAATCTTTAGTGGGACTAGGTCACCCAAGGTGGTGACCTCTTCTAAATTTATGAAGATCCAAAAATGGAATTTGAAGCCCTTGGTCTGTGTTTTCTGTTCCTCGAGGTGTTTGGTCTTGAAAGTGAAGATTTTGTTTTGTGGAGGTCCTCCAAGCTTCAACTAGGGTTTATTAAACCTTGGAGGGCTTGGAAAAGTTGTTGAATATTATTCTACCTTGGTTCTTTGTCAAATCTACCTACAAGACTTGCAAATCACACTAAGAGAGAAAACTTGTTGAATGTTAGGGATTAGGGGTTTTCCCTAGTCAAACCCATTTTGAGTAATCAAACTAAATGGAGATGTAAATGTAGAAAAGCATGAAATAAAGGAGTGAGGGAGCTTACCTTGCCATGATGTTTCATATTGAGTTGCAACAATGGGGGATTCAGTCCTTGAATACTTCTTGAGAGATGTCTTGTTGGCTTAGACTACTCAAACCCTAGCTTGCTTGAGAAGAAGAGATGATAGAGAAGAGAGGTAAAAAATGAGATCGAAGAAGTTCAAAATGAGGGGAAAAAACCTTATTTATAGAAGTTGTGCCCTAGTTTCCCTAGAATAATACTACATAGGCCAACTTTAGGGTTTAAGAGACCAAAATCCTGAAAGAAATTAAGTTTATTTCAATTTTTATGCCTCATGGGACTAGGTCACCAAGTCCACCTAGGAAATTTTCATTAGTTTTCAGGAATTAAGTGTGATTATTTATGTTTATCAGGATTATCTCATGAAAACACACTAAGACAGGACTTATATGTGTATTAAGGGGTCATTATAGCATAAGAAAGGGTTGAATTAGTGGTGACAAGCCTATGAAAGTGTGAAAATGTATTGCAACACCTTACAACACTTTGGCACAAGGCTTGGAAAGGGGTAAAAAGAAGTTAAAACAGGTCCAAAATCCATAGGCAAGGGTCAAATGAGCGAAAAGTGTCAAAGGCTACACTTTTTGGAAACACATTTAGCCCCCACTTTAGTGAGAGGATGAACTTGCTTGAAACTCGCACTAAAGTAGCCCAATGGAGATGGTGAAGAATGGAAAATAAGAAGAAGAAGGCAGTCAAGCCCCTCGGATTCGAGATTCTAAGTCAAAATGACATCAATGCAAAAGACACCTTCAAGGGTGAATGATTTGCAGAAAAATGAGATACATGATCATGCAATGATGAGGATTAGTATGAAGAGAATAAGGAAATATGCACTCACTCTGAGGCCATAGAACATCAGGTCATCCGCAAGGTGAGTTTTCCCAAAAGAAGGTGAGAAACATACGTACGGGTGGTATGTACTCACAAAGGTGGCTATGGAGAAATTCATGCCGCTTGTTGGGATTCCCGCTTAACCATATTAAAGTTATACCTCCTAATAACTTTTGTAAGGCACCACAAAAGAAAATGATGTTTTGAAGTGATTTTGTTCAAAGGGATTTTTCTTTGTTCGTGTAATGTCTCATCCTAAGGAACATTATGCGTAATGCCGCCAAGAGAGAAAAAGTGCAAATGGACTCATATTGTATCCAAGAGAGGCAAGGGCTCATATTGTATGCAAAAGAGGAAAAAAGTAAATGTCTCAACCTAAGTAACATTGTACCGAATGTTTCCAAGCGAGGGAATCGCAAGGAAAATAAAATCGCACAATGAAATGTGAGTGGTGATGTATGCCCCCACTTTAAAGGAATTCCTACACACCATTCAATGAGAAATTGCTTTAAAGTAGAAGATGAGGAGGACATGAGAGCTTGTTTTGAAATCCCTATGTCAAGTCATATGTTTTCGAGAAGCTACATCATGAAAAAGGGTTGTATGTCACATGCGAGTCAACTTAAGACATGTCATCCACATCCCAAGCTTTCTCTTATATATTCATGAAAGGTTAACGATATGCCAAAAGAGACAATGACAAGTGACATACAAGGGAAAGGGCTAACTAACCTTTTCCCCCCAATTAGTGCAAGAAAAGAGTGAAAGAAAGGAGTTAATGAGATGCATGGTTGAGTGAAAATTGGTATCGATTAAAGGAATGAGGTGCCTCATCATAAGGAAGAACACCGGACTCCTATAGATGTTGGATTTTACAACACAAGGCCTTACACTCATTAGTGTGATGACCATGAGCTCAGTGGTAAGCACAAAAGTAATGTTTGTGGGAACATTTCTTGTGTGTTCTGGGAGGAAGGGATATCAAGTGATCTTGGAGGAGTCTCAACAAGATACCCTCTTGATCAAGGGGAGAAGGTGATCCATTGGTTTGTGACAAGGAAGGGTCTTGGTTAGTATAAGATGTCATACTTACACAAGGCACTATGGATTGTGAGATTTTGTATACTCCTTTAGGGGAGTGTGTAAAATCTAAATCATTAGTGGGTTGTGAGATGACATTGGCATTAAGAAAAGATTCCTTTGTTGTTTTCAAAGGATCACTTTCTAAGGTTGGTTTAGAAGGGTGAGGGGGAATGGTTTTGATGGGAGGTGAAGGCTTGGTGGTTTCGATTAGAGGAAAATAACCAAAAACCATGATGTGATGTTTTCTTGATAGGCAATATAGGGGTGTGGATACCTTGTTCATTAGCTCCACAACCTTTTCCATTATAGCCAAGTTTATTCATGAGATCATAACCTTTTCCATAAAGCTTTTTCAGCTATTTTAGATCGGGTGAGGATTTGTTGTTGGCTTTTATTTCTAAAGTAGTTGAGGTGGATGCTTTGGAAGGATCAACTAAGTCTTGTGTGGACAAGACTACATTTCCCTTTTCAGATTCTATTTTGGTGATCTTGGTCTCTCCTAGTAAAGGAGGAGTGAAGTCTAAGGAACCCTAATCATGATCTAACAACTTGGTGATTGGCTCAAGATTTTTTTCTTTATGTGGGTGTTGTGTGGGTTCCATTTGGGTTGGGGTTAAGGTGTGGAAGTGATTCTCTTTGGATGTTTCAATGTTTAAGAAACTTTTTGGTTTGGGATCGACATCAAGTGTGTACACTTTATTGGTGTCGATCAATGAAAATGACCCATGTCAAGATGTCTACCATAAGCAACTGTAAAGTGTGCGCCAAAATTTTCCAAGAACAAGATAACTTGGAGTATAGATGTAGATGGAAAATGGATTGGATAAACGGTTCATGGATGAACGGATGATATGGATGGAATGTCGGGTTTATTATGGATGTGATAAGATGCTTTCTTGTGAATTGGCGCACATAGATGCTTGATTCTACACATGACGCCTGTTTGCCAGGTTTTCATCATGGTACTTGTCCAAAGCGCCACCGAAGCGGTTTTCATTGGAGGACTATTTTTTTCTTTATTGTGGTTACAAATCGTCCTCCACATCCCACATATGCCATTTTGTGGGATGCCAAATCTCACATATTGGTTATATGGACTAGCATCCTCATAGAATAACATATACCATTTACTCCAAACAAAATGCTGAAACTAAACAAACATGTAATGGAGAAAAGGCAATACAACCTATTCTATGATGGATTGATGCCCTCCATGAAGATGTGAGAGAGCCCTTTCCCAATCCCTTTCTAAGCCAAATGAGATAGACAATGAGTTGCTATGAGCTCAAGTTGCCTATAGTTTTGATGCCTTCAAAGTGTGTTGTAGAAATGAGAGAAAATGCCTTGCATTTATAGGAAAAGTTGATAGAAGAGAGGCCAAAATTAGGCAATGTGGGACTAAATCCCATCCAATAGGATAGAGACACTTGTCATAATGGGATTGGCCAAAGCTTGTGCAAGTTTTGGTCAATGTGCCCATTCAAATTTGAAAAATGTCAATAAATGCATGTTGTTGAGGGTTTTGGGGGGAATAATCTTTGTCCAAAAAAGTCAAAGATGAGAGTTATTGAGGGAAAATAACTCTTTTTAATAAATCAATAAATTGATTTATTGATGCAAGTGGGTGGGTTAGTTAGGAGTTTAGATTTGACTCTAGTTGAGTCAAAAGCTAGAGAATGCTAATCATGATTAGAAGTCAATTAATTTAGATTAATTAACTTAGGGGATTTTAGGGATTTGATATTTGATTTTAAATCAGTTTGATTTATTAAATCAAATAAGAAGAACCTTAGGAACTTAATTAAATAATTTGATTTATTTAATTAAGCTTGATGAACCTTAGGATTAAATCAATAAATTGCTTTAATTGATTAGTAGAAGAAACGAATGCATGATGTTAGTTACAGTGGAATGCATAATGTTATTTTTGGATGTCTACATTTTGCCCCTCTTTGAAGCAATGTACTTGTTGCATTGGTTCAAAGAATGATGTTGCCGACATCGAAATTAAAAATTCTTTGGTTTTTTCGGATGCCCCAGTGGAAAATAAGTACGTTAGTACATTGCCCCCTCGAGAGATCGAGTGAAAAGATACAATTTGAGGTGGATCTCGCGACAAAGAGGTTCAAAATGGATGTATGGATGGTTAGACTATATGATAATGATGATGTAGATGAGATGTTTGGAAGATGCTTAGAATAACAAATTTATATTATCGTAAACAACTTTAAATGATTATGCAATGCATGTGAGATGGATGAGATGGATGATGTTGTCCTGATATGATGGTATGACATGATTATGCAAATGAGAATATGGATGCAAGATGGATGCATTGTTAGCATGAAAGAAGATAGAAGAATGAGAGGGATGAACCCTTAAATCTAAGAAGAACGTAGAAGTCCAATAAGTCCATTAGTCATCGAGACTTTATTGGATATGACGATGAATGATGATGATGTGTTGCTTATCTAGGGATGGGAAAAGAGCATACCTTTCTTTATGTTTGATAACACACGTAGGTGCGATGCATCAAGGTATTAAGAACCAGGATGGCGTTGCGCCTAGTGTGATGGACTTTGACTCGACAATCAGATAGGAGTACTCTTGTTCACACTTGACAAACATAACCTTATTCAGAATGCAGTTCAGATATCATAAACATCTCGGACCAAAACATAAAAAGGCAAGCCTTCTTATGTGGTCAACAAGATACCTAAAACATCCTTCCTACAAACAAAACAAAGTATGCATGACGAAGTTATTTTACAAGAATATCCAACAAGCACAATAGATAAAAATATAATGATCGTTGCCCCATTCCTTTCTCTCTAAACCTGTTTTGTTTAGGCATCATCGAGAGGTCCTTGGAATGAGCGCAAAATAAGATAAGTCAAAAAGACCAAAATAAAGTAAACAAACAAGCTAATGTTCTTCGTATCGTTAGCCAAGGCTAAACTACTATGGGGTACCTGATGCTTATGTCCATCGCAGGAAAGCTTCATCCTAGGACATGTAGTGATCAGGGTTTTGGTGAGATTGATTGCGTGATAAGCTATTGATACTATGAGTTGGCCAACTTGCTGACTTACTGACTTAGACTTGAGACTCTGACGATAAGGCGTTCACTTTAGAACTTGCTAAACTTGCTTCTGACTAACTCACCAAAGGGTGAAAATGACGATGATTTATTATAAGTGATGACAATCACGGGTGAAAGCGAGATGAAATGGATGCACCATTTTGGTTTTTTCAAATGTTTTGAGGCTGTTTTTGGAATTTTCACATTTTTCAATGTTTTTGGTATTTTCAAGATTTATGAATGTTTTTGGTATTTTCAAGATTTTACAACAAACAGACTATCTTAAAGACCTATCCTAGGGGTCTTGGGAGCTCATCCATAGATTAGCCTTGCCTACGTTATATACGTAGAGACCACGTAGTTCGACTGGTGGTGGACTGACTTGATGATAATATGGACAAATGGATTGCCATTTTATTGCCTAAAGGACTGACTTAAGATGCAGACTAGATGAGCAAATGGATTGCCAATGCGACGGATGCCTAAAGGAGTGACCCAACCATAAAAAAGATAAGCAAACGAATGCCATTGCGATGGACGCCTAAAGGACTAACCTTAACTGTCTCGGGGGATGATCAAAGATCAACCTTTCCTACGTTCAAGCTTAGAGATGACGTAGTTCGACAAGGTGACAAACTGACAAGATTCAATGATGAATTTTTTTTGAATGCTTTTCTGATATTTTGACATGTTTTTGATATTTTGATTTTTTGAATGTTTTTGAAATTTTGATTGATTTTCTGATGTTTAGGAAGGAGAAGCAGAACAATTACGAAAGGAAAGAGAGGCCGAAGAGTTGGTTAAGAAGCAGTAAGAAGAAGAAGCAAAGGTAGAAAAACTTAAGGGTTTGGAGGCAGAAAGACTAGAGAGAGAAAGACTAGAGGTTTTAGAAAAAGAGAAACTAGGAAAGGAAGCTCTAGAGAAGGAAAAACTGGAAAAGGAAAGATTAGAAAGGGAAAAAGTGGAGAGAGATCGATTGGAGGAAGAGAGGTTGAAGAGGGAAGAAGAAGATAAAAAGATACAAAGATAGAAAGATAGGGAAGAGGCTAAAAGCCTTGTGCAGATGCATATAGTGCAAGAACAACAAGAGAAATCAAGCGTTGAATCTCAACCCCAAGTGAATATGCAGCCACCTTCCACCATTACTTCTTCTTCCTCTATGATGACTATTGCTCCATGTGCTCCCACTTAGCTAAAATTGGACTTGCAGAAAAGGGAAATAACACCTTCACAACCTCTCAATTGGGAGGATATGATGAAGGAGATTGAACAAGAGAGGCCTAAAAAGAAGGCCAAGATCCTACACTCTACAAGACTCAAGGACAAAGGAGAGATTGTTGTTGAGTGTGCCATGTCGATGACAGAAAATGAGGTAGGGGACATGCAACTAACAAATTATCAATTGAGTACTGTCAAATTGGGAAGGCCCACTAGGAATCAGCAGATGAACCTAATTGATGTAGTGGCTTCAACAACCAAGTCCAGAATGATAAAAGATAAACAAAAGAAAGATGAGCTTAAGGCTCAGTTGGATCAATTACATTAATTTTTGAAAAGTGTTTCCTCTCCGAGATCACAACAGGTAACAACCATTGAGACTCCTATTTTGTTAATCAAAAAGGAGGTAGATGATTTGGTGCAGGTAAGAGGCAAAGTAGAGATGGTAGACAAACGGGTAGACAAGTTGAATCAGGAAGTAGGTGAATTTTTGATTGAAGGTTTTGAGGTTATTAAAGGGACAGAAGAGTTAATAGGAGAAATGTAGCAATATATTGAAGCATTGGAGAAACAAGAAGAGGAGTATAAAGAGTATGGTCAGAAATTAGAAAAGGTTAGTGCATTTCCTTTAACTACTCTTCTTGAACAATCAATACTTGAGGAGGATAATAAGGATTTTGTGGAGAAGACCTCTCGTATACTCCGATTCAGGACAAATCTCTTGTGTAAACATAGGAGTGAGGTTCAAGAGGCTATTAATAATCTAACTGAATAGTTTGAGGAGTTGGAAGTAGTCATTGCTATCATTGTAGATGTAAATATATTAACAAAAGAAGGCATGCCTTTGAGTCAGATCAAAGAGAAATGGGATGAAATATTTAGAGAACTCATGCAAAAAGGTGATGATGGCGAAGATTTGATGATAGATCAACTGATGAATGTCAAGGAAGAAATAAAAGCTGCTAGAAGAGAGTTGGTAAAGATAAAAGATATGAGAGGGTTTGCTGCAAAAGAGTTGGAGTGAATCAAATTTGAAGATAGCTGGGTTGACGAGCCAGAAATAGATATATTATAGCAAGTCTTTGCCAGTTATGATGAGTTCATTGCAGATCTAGCTTCACATGCATAAATCTCTTGCATGCATGACTTTCTTCTTCTTTGCATGTTGCATGCAGCACTGACAGTTTTGGAGTGCATGACTTCTTTTTCTCTTCTACTTTCTATTCTCTAGTTTAACTGAATGTCTAATGTAAGAACTCAAGATCAAATTGATTTGAGTTTCCAAGAGAATTTTAGTTCCTAAAAAGGTGGATGACCTAAAATAGAAGTGGAGTTCGAATTTTTGTATATCTATAAATACCCTTTGGGTATCATATTGTAATGGTTGGCTAATTGAGAATAGAATTGGCTGACTTGAGATTAGGAGATAGAATTTTGTAGTGATTACTATGATACATTATTACTAGATACTTTACAGTTAATAAAATTACAAGTTTACACAATATGGTGTTAGAATTGAGTTGTTTTATTTGATAAGGATGATAAATTATAATCTATCTAAATCCCAGTGATTGTGTTGAAGCATGCTAGTTTCTTATGTGATGAAAGTCATTAGAAGAAACCAAATTTAAGGATTATCTTGTTAGATTATCATTGAATTAAATTTATTGAAGTCTGTTGATCTATAATATTGATGATGAATGAATGTGTGTTGTTTTGAAATCCTTGAAGTATTTGTGATGTGTAATTGTGAATTTAATTAAGCACCTAAAATGTATGCAATGGTATAGATTATTCTATGGATTGTGTCATCTTATGGTTTTCTTGATTTGATTGGAAAAACATTCATTGTTGAAGATATATGTCCGGATGCTAGATAAGTTTTGTTCATTTTTACTGGTTTACCCTATGATCCATCTTTTTCTTTTGTTTGAAACCCCATTGACTTACTAAAACAATTTAGTAAAATGAGTCATTGCTTGAATCTTTTGTTACCAGCACAGGCCCCTTGAATATTATAGTTGCATGAACCGATTGAGTGACACCAGATAGTTGAGAACCAACTACCAGGACCTTGGGAGTTAGGCTACTATATGTTGTCTTTCTTTTTTAGGAGAAATAGAGTAGAAATATTATGTTTTAACATTGTTTGTGTCATTTTCACTATCAACACTACCTTTTGGGTGGTTTTTGCTAGATCTACTTTATCGCATGGGCGGATTTCATTTAGATCATGACCCACTTCTCTAATTTCATAATCTTCCATCTGTATCTATCCTTCGGGTCGGGCTGCGAGTGACCTAATGGTAGTGAACATAGAGAGTTCCTCTCCATCAAATTTTTTTGGATCTTTTTGGTGGTTGGTATCTCGACATTCTTCATTTTCCTCTTCTGCTTCCTATTTTGTTGGGCTAGTTTGGTCACATCGAAATGCTTCTAGAGAGTTTGTGGGGAACGAATTCTCTATGCTGCGAGAGAAGCACTAGGGGGTAGACTGAAAAGGGTAACAAAAGGGGAGACCTCAGATGTGTGGGCATGTGGAGAGGTGAATGGGAGATTGATCACTGAAAATGGTAGAATGCCAAATTGGGATTGGGCACTAGTAGTACCACTCAAAGTAAAACAAGAAATGAATGAAATGGGTGATTTTTATCTAGATGTGGACGTACCTGGAGTGATGAGTAACATGGATGATTCTGATTTCTCAATAGGGGCCCTAGATAGGGCGATCAAAGAATCAACAACAACCGAAGTGGATAATGTTGGATTGACACGAGGAGGTATCTCACTTGGTATGTTGAAAATTGTAGGGGTTCATTCAGAACTAATAGTTTTGGGTCTATGGATGAAGGATTCTTTTCAATGGGTTGGGGCAAAGGATTTACCAAAGATGCAAAAACAAGAAGGAGAGGTGGAGCAAGACTTTCCTAAACCACGATCACACAAACATTCTGTAGAGAAAACTCTACTTCTTCTTCATTTTCGACAACTACGTCGAGCATGTCTAGGTCTCATACTCACCTTAACTCTGCTCGACCTGAAATAGAGTGTTTTGATCCCCTAGTGGATGATCCCACTAAAGTTTGACCTTCTTGCTCCACAGTTGTTCCTCTTAGGGGTTGTTGGGTTCTTTTCCCCTTGCTTAAGACACTAGAAAAGGATATGACTTGTGAATCCCTTCATTTAGAGATCCTCCGCCTGTCAAACTCTTCTGGTTAGGAAGTGTGTCATGGGAGTCACTCCTCTATTACCTCATGGTTGGGCTCTAGGTTGGTGTTGTCAGAATCGGCCTATCGATCATAGATATCCTCGAACTATTCATCATATGGGTGAAACTCTTTGAGAAATTTATGTGTTCCTCTCATCTCTTGTTGGAATCTATAGAAGTCTGCCATCTTCCTTTCCAACCACCCTTTTCGCTTCATCTAGTTTTTTATGGTTTTACTTGTCAAGACCTCTCTCTGATATTTTTCCTATGGTGTGTAGGAACTCACCCACTTCGGCCTCTTGGTTGGTATGAGGGCCAAGCTGATGTATAATTCCGGATTCTCATGAGTCAAGTTCTTCTTGGACTCCACATAGTCTCGTGTTTAATGTTTCAAGGGAAGCAAATTTGTTGGATTGTAGTCCCATGTGTCACATATCAAGACTAGGCCTAGGGATTCCAACAGATTTGTAAGTTCTCTCTAAACCTCATGCTTCTCCAAAACCACTTTACTATTTGCAATGCAAAGGGGAAGCAGATACAACTTCGTTTCGTTCCTTCCTTTTCCATACGTATTGTCGACTAGATTTGCTTGGCAACATGCCTCCAATGAGAAAACCCTATCTATCACAAATCTGGGGAGTTAGGAAGGTTCTCCAACAAAACCATGATGTCTAATAAATATAAAATCTTGTTTGAATAAATAATCTATTAGAGTTAATGAATTTTTAATCCATTCCAAAGCCTCGGGGGACAATCAACCAATCCGACGTGGCAAAAGTTGTGGAAGCATCGGTCCCAGAAAATGATGGACAAACCAATAATAACTACTTTTTCTTGACAGGACATAAGTCCATACAAAAACCGGTTGAATTAAATCCTCTTCATCAAACCTAGAGACAATTTTTTTTTCTCTAGAAACCCGAAGTTTTGATGCAAAATTAAGTGAGAAAGAAGAATACCTAAATTTAGACTTGGTCTGGTAATTCCTCAACTGCATTAACATATTTGTTGCTACTACATTAGCAAAGTAAAAATATGTCTACTCCTTTTCTTGCTTGAGTATCAAACCAAGGCCATTTGGAAAGTGTGGACCTCTGTATCATCATCTAGGCCAAACAACCAAGCCAACATCAAGAAAAGATCCTGTGTGTTGCTTTTGAACTTTCTGAATGCTAGAGGAATAATGAAGCGGCCTCTCAACAGTTTCTCTTATGTTTCATTATAATAGAAGACCTCCCTTTAGATTGCCTCTTCCTAGTATCTGTCCATCCCCTCATCACTAAAAAACCTCAACACGCCGGTTGGGGGGAATACACAACATTTCCTGTATAGTCGCAGTAGAAATCGTAACTTTGATCAGGTGTTGCATGATATGGTTCCAGTTTCTTTGTCTAACCTTTTGGCACATGTGTCCACTAACTCGGGGCAAGGATGTACGGATGATAGCATAAACTATGTAAAACCTCAATTCCATAGCCTAGAGGTGAAACCCTCAGAGGTGTCATATTCTTTCATTCAAACGCTCCCTCTATGAGATTTTTAGGGTTATTTGCAAACCTTGGGTCAAAAAACATTTTGGTAGCATCTCACACTGCCTTCCTTTTGACACTTCTATCCACATGCACCTTCTTACAAAGACCAAATGGTCGATCTTTAGGTACTTGGGCATTAGAAAATTATTTTCGCCTGAAGATATTGGTGAAAATAGGCCTTTTCGATGCAGATTCTGCCCTTATACCAGTCGTTGATGGTTCTGCCATGGCTACTTCAAAATTTGCAGAGATTTTTTCATTGAGATGACCACTTGCTTCTTACTTCCTTAGAAGAAATCTACTTTTTGGTGTAATTAATTTTCTTGGGAGGTACATGTGGTTAAGGTCGTTTCATTACCACTTGGTCTATTAGATGTTGCCAATGAGGCGATACGTGTGAGTTGGAGATCTATATTCCTTAGGAATACCAAAACTCTACAAAAATGGAATTAGTACATTCCTTTTGTCACCTCTTTTCTCAAATAAGCTCGCTGCCTCAGAGAGACTGCCCTAATTATGTCAATCTTGCTTAGGTGATACGAAGTACCTCTGAAAATATGCCCTCATTAATTTTTCAGAGATTAACATGCTAATCCATGGTTCTTCACTTGCGTAAGCCAACTGTTGTTGATGATGGCAAAGGACACATGTCAATGATCTGCTTATGTGAGAATTTACTCCCAATGCCCAAAATTTAATTTTTGGACCTTATGTTAGATTTTTTGTATGATTTACCCTTCGTTCATTGGCTACTTTGATATTTTCCTGTTACCGTCTGACCAAAATTAGAACTTCCACTATTTGGGTTCACCGACAACTCCTTTCTATAAATAGCTATGCCACCTTAAGGCTATATTAATTCAACAAGTAAGCCTTTTGAGTTTTAGCCAGCCTCTCCTCTATTTACATATCATATTTTGCTCTATTACTTTAGCTATGTCTGTCGACCTAGGTAGTCCTGTTCATTTTCTTTCGTGAAGGCCATAATAATCCTTCATTGGGGAGATTACTATTGATAGAATCAGACGCGTGATGAAGAGGTGCAACTGATTGGGAGTAATTTCCTTTCATTGATTCATTGGCATGGACTTCATTGAATACAAGAATGAGATGAGAAGTAATCGCAGCGTGTTGTCCCACTTCATGGCCTCTCTCCTAGACTTGAATGTTGCCAAATCCAAGATAGTGGAGATGTGTCACTGAATTTTTGACGTTTCTCTGCTGGAAGGGCTTGGTGATATCGTGCAAGTCTCCATCCCCCGTGTTGGCATTCCTAGTGCAATGGACCTTCGTTCGTTCATTGAATGTGGCGTGGAAATTCCTTGGCTACTTTTATGAGCGACTTCCACACCATGGACCTCGAAAGCCACCATGCTTTGTCTCTACTTTCCACTAGCTGCTTCCTTCAGGAATATGGTGTTGAGGATGCTCCTGGGTTCGACTTTAAAAAGCACTTTCAGCTTCTAGTGTACAATCATGGAGACTGAGGTCAAGATCTGTACGCCATGTGTTGTGTGTTGTGTGTTCCCCACTTTCCTGCCAACAAAGAAGAAGAAGAAGAAGAAAGAATGAAAAAATGACTATGGGCAACAGTCCCACATAATTATGGCCAGAGGCCTATCCTTTTTATTTTTTTGTAAAAAAAACTATGCCTCCATTTTTCTCTTTTGTACTTTTTGCTCAAAGACCCTTTCTGGGTTTTGCTCGAGAGGGATTTTTCTGTTAAATTTGAGCCTCTACCCACTTAATACTTGTAAATTTTGATGAAAATATAATATAATACAATATTTTCTTACTTCTCATATCTCTTCATCTTTCTGGCTTATTCTAAAACTTTTAAAAAGATACTTACAAAATTTTACATATGGTACATATATGTGAAAATTTTAAAAGAATGACGAACTTTAATGGAATAGTTTCAGATAAATACCATGTTTACCGGTATCTCTAAAGTGTTTCCTTCCATATCTTCCAATTCCTATCCATTTTTTTCTTTACATGCACTAATTCAGAAGGGACCTTCCACAACGCTTCGAATTTGGTGTGTTTCCCTAGTTTCAAAGTGCGTTCATCATATTTTAACACTAGGCTTCCTTCTTGAAAATATGGGTTAGAAGTATTTTTGTCAAACCACCGCCTAACTGTCTATTGGCGGTCAAACTTGGCTACAAAATCCTTTTCTTTATCTTCTTCCAACTTGAGGAATTATGCTATTCGTACTTCCATTTCACTGCTCTCTTCTACTTCAAGGGCTTTTAGTAATTGTAGAGCCGGGAGCTCCTTAGAAATGGGTAAGACTACCTCTGTCCCATACACTAATTTATATGGGGATTTTTTCAAGGCCTGCTTTGGTGTGATATGATTTTCCCATAGAGTAGCCCGTAAATGCTTGTGCCATTCTTTTTGTCATTCAGACCCGATGCACTTGATTAACCTAATTAGGTTTTTATTAGTTAACTCTGCTAACCCATTTCCTTGTGGGTAATACTTTGATGAAGTCTTGAGGTAGATCCCATTTTTAATAGCAAAATATGACACTTTTGTACCTACAAAGGCTCGAGCATTATTGGATATGAAAAACTTTGGTGAACCAAACCTAGTTACTAGTGCCTCCATAAAATTAACAATTTCTCCTTTTGTAGCACCTTTTAGGGTTACAGCTTATGTCCACCTTCTAAAGTAATCGGTCACTATGAGGATCCACTTATGGCCGGCACTGGAGATGGGGTTTATCATTCTGAAAAAAATATAAACCCCATTGGGTGAAAGGCTCTTCAGTTAGAATAGGGCTTAAAGGCAAAGAATTTTTTTTTCTTTTGCCAACAAAATAGTCACACAAGTACACTTCTACACCAAATAATGATCTTTGGAAAACATTGAGGGCCAATAATATCCCACTCGCATGATTTTCAATGTGGTAGTTTTAGAGAAGAAATTCCCACCTTCAGGACAACTATGGAATTATGATAAAACTCTCTTTGTCTGACACTTGTCTAGACATCGGAGCAATACTCTGTCATAGTTTCTTTTAAATAAAATTCCTTCAACCAATACGTACCTAATGCCTTATAGTTGGTAGTAGTTTCATTTGTGGAATGGGAGAGTCATTGGGTAGTGTCCCTTCAACATATGTAGTGTTCGGTCCACCACCCAGGAGTCGTCAGACTCAAACTGATTTGAATAAACTTGATCAATCTCCTTGTCGAATTCGGATCTCGATTCTTGTGCAAGCTACTCATAGAGGACTCTTCCCCATACAAAATTGGTCATCTTGATATCCAAATCATACTCCAAGATCTTAATGATCCAATTGGCTCTTTTTTTAGTTATTTCTCCTCGGTGATGTATTCCCTCCCTCTGGGGTGAGCAACCAAGATCATGATTTTACTGGCCGGCACCAAGTGTCGAAACTTCTTAAGGCTCTTGACGATGGCAAAGGCCTTCTTTTCTACAAAGTTGTATTTGATTTTGTAACCCTTGAGGGTTCTTTAATGAAAATAAATCAGATGATCCCCATTTTATTCTTCATCCCTTTGAATGAGCACATAAACCATGCTATGTTGATCGTTGTATACATATAGCAAGAAATCTTTGGAAAAAATTGGGTTGGCTAGAACTGGAGCAGTGGAAATAGCCTTTTTCATTTGTCTAAAATTCATCTTCCCTTCAGCGGTCTATTTGAAAATTAAGTTCTTCTTGATCATCAACATGATGGGTCTCATGATTCCTACAAAGTCGGAAATGAACCGACTGACAAAATTAATCTTTCCTAAGAAACCTTGTAGCCCTTTCTGATTTACCAATAAGGGTAAACCCATTATAGATTTAACTCTTTTGGGATTTATTTCAATTCCCTCTTTGGATAATATGAATCCAAGTAGTTTACCTTGAGGTACTCCAAAAAAATATATTTTTTGGAATTTAAAGAAATCCTGAACTTTTGGCATCTCTGGAAAACCTATTCTAGATTATCAAAATGATCAACCTTTGACTTTGAGAAAACTATTAGGTCATCCAGATAGAACAAAATGATCGAGTTGATAAATCTTGAGAAGGCAATGTCCATGGCTCGCTGAAAGGTCACACCAACATTTGAAAGTTCGAAGGGCATATTTGCATATGGGTGAACCCACAAAAGTGGTTTACAATTCGAGTGAGGAAGGAAAACTTCCAAAAAAAGACCCATTCAAAAAAATGTTTTGGGGGGTTCAAGCAAACTCTTGGTTTGAACGAATCCCAAAGAGGTTTACTCAAACCAGGGCTCAAGTGAACCCCTTTTCATGTGGGAACCACAATTCCCATTGTGGGAAGGGGGTTCGAGCAAACCCCCCTTTTCCCACCTTCCCACCCTTTGACACAAAACTACTCCAAATTTTTGCTCTTTGAAGCTCGGGTTGAGGATGAAAATGGAGGAATCTTCACAAACCCAATTGGAATCAGGTATTCCTCGGAATGAGCTATCCAATGAATATAATTTTAATATGTTTTGGTTTTATTATGTATTTTTTATTTTAGTTTTATTAAACATAGGTTTTTCATCGAAAATGAAGGTCTTTATTCTGCACATGTGGAAAAATAGCAGATTATCAAAAAAAAGTTTGAAAAATATGAGTGCACCAGATATTGAATTCCTTTATCCAACAAAAAAAAAAAGAATTTCAATATATACAAAAATAGTTACGCGTTATATAGTCGTGCTATGTCTAAATTGTAATTGGTTTGACTTCAAAACTTGATTAAAGAAAAAATATTAAATCAAAAACTATCTAACCAAGTGGAAGCACTAGATATCAGTGTTACAAATTTTAATTTTGAAGAATTAGAAATTCATCCTTCATGGAAAAAAAGTTATACATTATACGGTATGTGCCACTTTTTAAAAATGTTGTTTTCTGAAAAATAAAAAACAAGTTTTTGTGGGAGATGGAAAAAGAAGTGCAATCTAATTCCAAAAAAATTGAAAAAAATATTTTTAGAATCTAGAGACAAAATGTGATGAGACTCTAGTTTGCATCATCTCCAAATTCCTCATGGTTTAGCTACTATAGGTGCCTGAATGCGAATATGTAGTTAAAAATAATAATTTCAGTGTCCAGTTTGGCCAAAAATTGTAAACCACTATTGTGGGATCACCCATATGTAGACATCCCCAACTTGGTGGTAAACGTCATTTTATGTTGGTCTCCTTCCTTGATAGATACTTGATTGTATCCTAAGAAGTCATTGAGTAATGGGAACATTTCCGACCTGGCTACTATTTGTAAGATTTGTTCCATGGAAGGCAAAGTTGAATGTCACCATTTTTCTTCTATATCGGTACCAAATTAGACACCCGGGTTGAACGTTTAATTGGATAAATGATTTTGGCCTTAATCATCTTAGTGTGTTCTTGTGCCATCAATGCTTTAACTTTCGGATTAATAAGCCTCTTCTTTTTTCGAACTCATTTTTACCCTTCCGCCAAATCAATGGTATGCTAAATTATACTAGCATTGTATCCTCTGATATCGTCATAGGTCCATGCCATAACCCTGCTATACTTAGAACATAGATCTCTTAACCTTTCTTTATCTTCCCATGGGACATTGCATCCGACTTTCAACTTTCTGGCATTTCCGACATCCAACTCCTAGTAATCCTTTTCATCGGTAGTGAACCTTTGCTTTCCATTCCTCACATCTTCACAATAAAAGAGATCCTCAAGGGAAATCAATCCTCGAGGGATTTTGTTTCCTTTTAGCTGGATGACCCACCCTTTTCAAGGGTAAACTTCTAGCTATGAATAGTCATGAACTCCTTTCGAATTTTGGATGAATGTGGCTATCTGGGCGTCGGCCTTGAACACTTGTCACTTTTGATCATTATCAGGAATTCATGGTCGGATAATTATTTGCACTGATTTATGCTCTGGGTCAAAAATCAAATATAAACTGTGACTCGATTGAAGCCATCTGGTTTGCTACGCCATTCTTGGATTGAGGAATGAGTTGCACATTGAAAGCTTCAAAACCTTCAATTAAGTCCCATACCCAATGTTTATAGGATTTCATTCTTATGTTCTTAGTAGCTTCTTTCCCTTAGACATGTTTCATTATCAACTCAGAATCTTTGAACACTTGCAATCTCTTCGCATTCATCCACTCGACAAGAAACAAACTATGGATCAAGGATTTATATTCTATGTCGGTGTTAGACCATGAGAACTGGAATTGATAAGCCTTGAGGGTTTCTGATCCTATTGGAGAAAGTAATCAAACTACTAAACCATAACCATATTTACATTTAGCACCATCAAAGTACAAAGTCCATAGATGATTATTTGTCGGGTCGTCATAACTTTCTCGATCTTTTATCAGTTTCAGATACACCAGGTCATCATCAAAAATTACATACGTGCCCAGTCCTATGGCATGAAAATTGTCGTACGGGTCGTAATTGATGAACTGGTTGAGGATAACCTCTTCTTAAGGAGTCTACTCACTTGTATCCTCTTCATCTTCTAGCATTTTGATGTTGTATCCCTCTTGTCTTGAAAAAGAGGTATGCGTTGCTTCAAAACAAAGGATCACATTTCCCACTATATGTTCGGAGTGCAAATATTCTAAGAGAATCTTCATCTTCACCCCATGTTTGGTCATTAATATCAAATGAGACTAGTCTAATGCCAAATATCTGCCTAATTTTTCTACAAAATCTCTAGAGAGGCACATCTCGAAGATAGGGGAAATATCTATTACCACAACCTCTTGTGAGACTATTTGGCTTGGGCATGAAAAGAGGGTCAAGGATAGATCTTTTATCCGACCAACTGTCAGAACCTTATTTCCATCCAACTACAAAATCTCCTTTTCCAAAGGTTCATATTTGAGCATTAAGGCTTCTGCCACTTGTTTGGGAATGACCGTTGTACTGCCTCTTGAGTCAATCATATTGTTCTACAAAATTTTATCTCCTCGAATTAATGTTAAAAAGAAAGGAGTGGGATTTGGATTGCTAACCTCTTTCTCTTTTGTGTTGTTCATGTCGTTTGTGTAAGCTGCAATGTTTAGAGTTTGCGAATCTAACACAAGGCCTTTATCTTTGCTCTGATCACGTGATGGAGTTTCTTCCATTTGTGGCTTTTGCTCTTCATTTTTCAATGCTTCTTGAAGCAATGTCTTTTGCTCGAGGATGGATATCACATCCCATAGGGACACATTGGTAGGTGCCTTTTTTAGCCACTCCACCATGTTGAGAATTCTGACCTGTGGGGCCTTTGGTCTAAATGGTAGGATCACTTTTGGTTTCTGAGGGAAACTGTTATGCCTTGCATAACCACCCCATCTTTTTCCTTGGTCAAAATGGGCCCCCCTTTGTTATTTTTATCTTTTGTTGTTCTTTCAAACAAAGTTTGGAGTCCTTTGTTTCCAACACTTTGTTTTATTTTGATTTAGTCTGTCAGAACCAAATCAGGTTTTGAAATTTCTTTCAAAACTCATTTTCGTTCCCATCCCAATAGTCTTTCTTTTAAAGCCTTTTGTTTTATTTTTATTGGAGCAAGAACCGAAGTGGGCGTTAAGTTGGTGTTTATAAAAAAAATTGCAAAATCAAAATCCATCCCGTCTCCACCTCCGCTTTTGAGTTTTTGTTTTAGTCTATGTCCTTGTGTTAAGTTTTATTATGTCGGTCTTTTATTTTTCTTTTTGTGTTTGGTTTCGTCTTGTGCTTTGTTAGTGGAACCGGAACCGGAATGGGAATGAAGTTGGGAAATTCCTTAAGTTTCTGAATTGATTTCCATTCCGATTCCACCCCTGCCATTTTTTGGTCGTTGACTATTGACTAAAGTCGCACTGTAGTGAAGTGTTTCTTCTTTTCTAGTTCCGACTCTGCTTAACTGCATTTAATGCATTAATGATAGCTACTATGCATAGGTAAGAACTCTTATTTTACCTTCATTAAGGATTAAACACATGATTATTATCATTGTTAAAAATTGAAGAGTGAAATAGAGCAGTCACGGAGTCCATCTGAGTGAATTGATTGACAGAGGAGGAGATAATTGTTTGTGAATCGATTCAGAAGGTTAGCCAAGTTTTGCGTTCGGGGAAGGGTTCTTTTTCTCATTTCTTTTATTTTATTTTCTTTCGTATTTTTGTTTTAGGTTTGTTTGATTTAGATCTTTGGGCAAGTTCGTCATTTTGGTTGGTTTGTGTGTTTGTGTTCTTTCTTTTGTTTGTTGTTCTTGATTTTGTGCTTTCGTTTCATGTTTTACAGTGAGTTAGGGCATGATCGCTTTCATGTTTTGTCGTGATCGCATCGTGCTGCGTTAGGTTTTAAACGTGTAGTTTTAATTAGGGTTTTCATAGTGAGGTAGATTAAATCTAGATTTTTACAGTGAGTTAGGGTTAGCAAAATCTTGTTTTTACTTAGGGTTTTTGTTGTGCATTCAATCTGGTAAAATAGGAAGGGTTAAATCCGTGCCCTAGTTTTATATCGTGTTTTCTAGTTTAGGGTTTTAGGCATTTTTTGTGATCAAGTTTAGAATGATTAAAATATGATGTCCTAATATACATTCGTCCCCCACGGTCATATGGGTATAGTCTTTTCATGATATATTTTAAGCCTCGTTTCATTTAATATGACCTTAGTTTTAATCATGGAGTTATGCGTTAAATTGATAAAATCTTTGATGACGTCATGGTCAACATAGCCGAAAGCGGGATCGGAATTGATTTAGAGTATTGGATATGTTTTTATGTTTGGTGTAAATTCCATCTTCCATCCCGTCTCCGACTCCTCTTATAGTAAGAAGATTTACTTCATAAAATTTTTTTACCTAGCGAAACTGTAACATAATATGCAAAGAGAAAAATTTGAAGGAAATCGAATCAGTTTCCATTCCAGTTCTGGTTCCGGTTTCGATCACTATTTCACTTTCGACTCCGAGCCTACTTCTTATTAGTAGAGTGACAATAACATTTTTTTCTCTGATCTCAGTAGTATGTTAGAAAGGTATGATTTTAAAGACACATTTTTGAGATGTTTATCTAGAGGATCTAGCTAGAGGTTTTGTTGTAGGAAAGCTAAGAGGATGTCGGGAACATCAAGAGAAGCTTCCCAAAGGAACCGGCCTGTAGGAACATCAAAGGTAGTACCTAAACCAAAGAAGATCAAGCTAGAACAATTGCCTTATACCTTAAGGTATAATCACAGGAGTCCTATTGTGAAAGTGAGCAAAGTAGAATCAAATTGGTCAGACATCACCGATAAAAATATGGGTCAATATAATTTTGAGGAGCTATATGTAAAAACCTTTGTGGAATGGGAAGATTTAACAGGAAGGACACAAAGGATTGTTGATTCTGGTTTGGCTCATATCACTTTGTTTCCTTTATCAATCCAATGTCTGGAGTTGATCTTGACGGTAGCCAGTGCCTACAATCCTACTACCAGACAATGCATGGATTCACAAAACAATGTAATTATTGATCTTACTCCTCAAGAATTTAAAAATATATTTAATGTCCTAGATCCTAAGAAATTGGTGCAGTTGGATGAGGCAAAGGCCTCAGAGAAATATAGTAAGTTTAAAGAATCCAATAAAACTCATTTGAACAAAAAGTGGTTGAAGACATAGAAGAAGTCTCTAACCAAGCTTGCAGACTAGCCAAAGAGAGTAGATTTCTATAAGGAGGTATCAGATTTAATAATGATGTTGTCTAGGGTTTTTGGGAAGAGAGATACATTTCATTTCAAGGAGTGGATGTTTCCTTTCATCTAGACAATTTAACATGGCACCCATCAGTTTGATTGGCCGATGATTGTATCAAATGCTATTCATGATCAACTAACCAGCATCAGGGGGACTAAATGCTTCTTTATGACTTCTTACATTGTGTATGTAGTAGCAAGGTTGGGTATCTTCCCAGGTTTAAACAGAGTAGGGATAATGAGAGTGTTGGATGGATAGAAGAAGGTATGGGAGCATTATAACCAGTTGTCTCTACAGGTTGTTGAGACTCAGTTCAGGAGGGTTAATGATGCATTCATATATGTAGTCATTAACCAATTAAATGGAGATGCAAGGTACAAGTTGAGTCAAGAGGCTATGGTGTTCATTGCTGAATGGGGATGTTGGTACATTCAATACCCCAAGTTTACATATTTTAGGTTAGCTGGTTTTGAAGGCCATCCACATTTGCTTCCAAGGTGTTGCAATAACAGGATAGTATTGATGGAGTTTGTATATCAGGCTCTTGAAGTTAATGCTCGGTTTGGAATAAAACATAAGACATGATGCCACAAGTTCCCCATGAAGTTGGGTGAGTATGGCTGTCAACATTTGGTAGGAGCAAAGGTGGTCTACAGTGAGCTGATACAGTTGAAGTTAGGTTTATACATAGCTCGTAGGCATTTTGACCCGAAGGGTAAGATGAATTCCTTGTTTCCTTCGGTGTTTGACAAGCATTTCTATTTATTAGAAGATTTCTGGAGTGACCGACAAGATGAGTATGACTTGAGGAAAAAGAATTATGAGAGGTTATCTATCTCACTCATGGTAGAACTTGGAGTTAAAAATGACATTCCTGACACATTGGTGGATGATGGAGTTGTATTGGATCCATCTTATGAGGATTTAAACATAGGAACTAAGAGCCTGGATCCAATTGACTGGGACAATGAAGAAACTATTGACATAAAGCAAATAGGTAGAACAGTCTTGGATCGAAGTGTTCACTGGTTGGTGCTAAGAACCAAAGCTCCTCAAGGACCAACTCCTAAAAAGGGGAAAGGGTATAAAAGACTCAAAAGAAAGACACCTCCTAAAGAGCCTTTGGAGTTCTTTCCCCCAGACATTGAAGAGATAGAACTTGAAGCAGCAGGTGATGAAGCAGAAACACAAGAAGGAGATGCTCAAATGGGATCAGCTGTTTCAACACCTACATTAGGTGAATCTTCCACACAAGTCCCTCTTGAAAAGAAGCAAAGTGAAGAAGTTCGAAAGGGGGATATTCATAGTATGGCTGAAACTACAAAGGGAAAAGGAGTGGAGAGGGAAATTCATGATGTTGGAACAGATTCAGACGAGACTATGTCAGAGAAGAATGTGCAAGAGAATATGCCTCTAGACGAGGATGTTGAATAGGTAATGACACAAGAGGAGCAATGGGAATTGTTTGCAGAAGTTAGAAAGGATGCTAATACAAAAGCTAAAGAAATAAAAAAGAAAAATTTAATGGGTGCTAAGACACAAACTGATTCCATACTACAGTAGCAACAAATTGAAGCTAAGGCAAGAGCTGATGAAGTAGAGAGACAGAAAAGGAAACAAGAACATGAACTCAAGGTTAAAGAAGAAAATGATAAGTTAGAGTTAATACAAAAGATTCATGACCTTGAGGAAGAGAAGTCAAGAAACTGGAGGGAGAAAGAAGTCTTGGTTGCTAAGTTAAAACTTGCAGAGGAAGCTCACCGAAAAGAAGAAGTAGAAAGATTAAGAAAGGAAAAGGACACCGAAGAGCTAGTTAGGAAGCAACAAGAAGAAGAAGAAAAGGTAGAAAAGCTTAAGGCTTTAGAGGTGGAAAGACTAGAGAAAGAAAGACTAGAGGCTTTAGAGAAAGAGAAACTGGAAAAAGAAGCTCTAGAGAAAGAAAAATTGGAGAAAGAGAAACTGGAAAAAGAAGCTCTAGAGAAAGAAAAATTGGATAAGGAAAAAATGGAAAAGGAAAGAATAGATAAGGAAAGAATAGAGAAGGATAGATTAGAAAAGGAAATAATGGAAAGGGAAAAAGTGGAGAGAGATTGATTGGAGGAAGAGAGGTTGAAGAAGGAAGAAGAAGATAAGAAGATACAGGAACAAAAAGATAGGGAAGAGGCTGAAAGGCTTGTGCAGATGCATGTGGTGCAAGGACAACAAGAGGAATCAAGGCTTGATTATCAAACCCAAGTGAATGTGCAACCACCTTCTACTACTACTATTGCTTCTTCTTCCACTATGATGACTACTACTCCATGTGCTCCCACTTGGCTAAAATTGGACCTACAGAAAAGAATAGTAACACCTTCACAACCTCTCAATTGGGAGGATATGATGAAGGAGATTGAAAAAGAAAGGCATAAGAAGAAGGCCAAGATCCTACACTCCACCAAGCTCACGAACAAGGGAGAGATTGTTGCTAAGTGTACCATACCGATGACAGAAAAGGAGGTAGGAGACATGCAGTTAATGGATTATCAATTAAGTACTGTCAACTTGGGAAGGCCTACTAGAAATCAACAGATGAATCTAATTGATGTGGTAGCTTCTACAACCAATTCAAGAATATTAAAGGATAAGCAGAAGAAAGATGAGCTTAAGGCTCAATTAGATCAATTGTATTCCTTTTTGAAGAGTGTCTCTTCTCCAAGATCACAAAAGGTAGCTGCTATTGAGACTCCAATTTTGTTGAGCAAAAAGGAGGTAGATGACTTAGTGCAGGTAAGAGGCAAATCAGAGATATTAGATAGGTGGGTTGACAAGTTAAATCAAGAAGTAGGTGAAGTTTTGGTTAAACGTTTTGAGGTTCATAAAAGGCCAGAAGAGTTAATAGGGGAAATGCATCAATATATTGAAGTATCAGAGAAACAAGAAGAGGAATATAAAGAGTATAGTCAGAAATTGGAGAAGGTTAGTACATTGCCTTTGACTACTTTTCTTGAACAGTCAATACTTGAGGAGGATAATAAGGATTTTGTGGAGAAGACTTCTTGTATACTCTGATTCATAACATATTTCTTGTGCAAACATAGAAATGAAGTCCAATATGCTGTTAAGGATCTAACCGAACAGTTTGAAGAGTTGGAGACAGTCATTGCTATCATAGTGGATGTCAATACACTAGCAAAGGAAGGCTTGCCTTTGAGCCAGATAAAAGAGAAATGGGGCGAAAGGTTTAAAGGACTCATGCAGAAAGGAGATGACGGTGAAGATCTAATGATAGATCGACTGATGGATGTCAAAGAAGAAATAAAGGCTGCTAAAAGAGAGTTAAGAAAGATAAAAGATATGAGAGGGTTTGCTACAACAGAATTGGAGCGAATTAAATTTGAAGACAGCTAGGTTGATGGGCCAAAATTGGATGTATTACAACAAGTCTTCTCTAGTTATGATGAGTTCATTGCAGACCCAATTTCACATGAATAAATCTCTTCCATGCATGACTTTCTTCTTCTTTGCATGTTGCTTGCAGCACTGACAGTTTTGAAGCGCATGACACTTTTTCTCTTCTATTTTCTATTCTTCAGTTTAACTGAATGTCTAATGTAAGAACTCAAGATCAAATTGATCTAAGTTTCCAAGAGAGTTTTAGTTCCTAAAAGGGTGGATGACTTAAAATAGAAGTGAAGTTCAAATTTTGTATATCTATAAATACCCTTTGGGTATCATATTGTAAGGGTCGACTAATAGAGAATATAATTGGCCACCTAATATTAGGAGATAGAATTTTGTAGTGATTACAAAGATACATTATTATTTGATATTTTATAGTTAAATAAAATTACAGGTTTTACGTAATATGGTGTTAGAGTTGAATTTTACTTGATAAGGCTGATAAGTTATAATCTATCTATATGCTAGTGATTGTGCTAAAGCATGATTGTTTCTTATGTGATGAAAGTCATTAGAAGAAACCATATTTAAGGATTATCTTATTAGATTATCATTGTATTAAATTTGTTGAAGTTTGTTGATCTATGATCTTGGCAATGAATGAATGTGTGTTCTTTAAAAAAAAATCTTCGAAGTAGTTGTGATAGGTGAATTGAAATAAGCACCTTAGATGCATACAATGGTATAGATTATTCTATGAATTGTATCATGTTTTGGTTTTCTTGATCTGATTGAAAAACATTCATTGTTGAAGATATATGTCTGGATGTTAGATGAGTTTTGTTCATGTTTATTGATTTACCCTATGATCTATCTTTTTCTTTTGTTTGAAACCCCTTGAATTTACTGAACAGTTCGGTAAAATGAGTCATTGCTTGCATTCTTTTGTCACCAGCATAGGCCCCTTGAACATTACAGCTGCATGAACCGATTGAGTGACACCAGACAGTTGAGAACCAACTACAAGGACCTTGGGAGTTAGATTACTATATGTTGTCTTTCTTTTTTAGGAGAAATAGAGTAGAAATATTCTATTTTAACATTGTTTGTGTTATTTTCACCATCAACAAAAATGATCCATTGCGAATGGATTTTATATCTTATCTAGCCACTTGTTGAATGATGGTGGAATCCATTGTTGTTGAGTTAGCTGAACCATTGGCTGAGGAAGCCATCTTTCATGTGATGGTGGTTGATGAGGCTGAGGATGAGGTTGAGCTTGTGGCACATACTCCCTAGTAAGCCTTCTCTTTGATTTTGTGTTATAATTTGACTATACCTATAGAGTGCTAGTCATCAAAGCTTCGTTCGTGAAAACCACAACTTCCTCATCCATCTAAGAAATAAGTGCCTAATCGGGTGCAATGTCCAATTCTTGGTCTATGGAAATCCCTTGCATCTATGCCCTAAAATGAGAATTCTCATTTTGGAAGACTCATATCCTTCTATATTTGGTGGCACCCCTTTGTTCCTTTGATCCACTATCTTTTACTACATGTTTCTTTTAGGGAAATTTTTGGGCATATGACTATCTTTGCCCAGATAATACCACACATTTTTTTCGTCCGCTAGATTATTTTGACCCGGAATCAACTCTTTTCTATGGCTATCTTTAACCATTTGCAACAACATAGTGATCGGGACTATTTGGTTGGAAGAAGCTGCATGCTATCCTCCCCAACCCGAAGGTCCCTGGTAGCTCTGTTGATAAAAGGGCCTTCCTTCCTAGTTAGTTTGGGTAGCTTGCTTGATAGGAACTGCTTGTTCCCTATTGATGAGAACTAACTCATTAGTGAAAGACCACATCAGATTCTTCATGCCATTTATGTTCACTACCACAAAGGAAGAAAACAATGTGCTCGACTATGCGTTATGGTACATGTACATAGTCTGAGGAAAAATTGAACCTGTCACCTAGTTCACAGAAGTATTCAAAGAAAAATCCTCTCGAAGTGGCTTGCCTGAGATTTCTGCAAAAATAAGCATCAGAGATCATGGTGGAAGCTTTCCAACATCAATCAAACTATTCTTTGCATGTACCGCCACCTCATAGGCATTGGGTAAGCTATCCCCTCCCATGGAATTTATCAAGACTATGATATCCGAATTGATAGCTTTCAAGTAGAACATGAATGTCATGGCATCTTAAGGTTGTGCAGTTGCTGGGATCCTCAACCAGATTTTTTTAAACCTAGTGTTGAAGTCAGTCATAGCTTCTTGTGGGGATTTCTTGATGGTGATCAGTTGGTGCAGTAGTGAGGAAAGATTTCCTTTCTCCAAAAAATGTTCGAAAATATTTTCGCTGAGATCATTCCACGAGCTGGTGGAGCCAAAAGTCAGAGATTTGTACTAGTATTGAGCCTTCCCTTTGAAAGAGATGGCTAGCAATCTCATAACAATGTTCTCCTCTGACATTTTGTGTACTCTGCATACTTTTTCTACATCTTGAATGTGTTTGGAAGGGGTTTTAAAGTCCTCCCTAGATAATTTTGGAATATCTTTGAGGGCATTAGTAGGTATGGCAGGTCATAAATCAAGAGGATTCAGTTGCAGTAAAGGACTACCACTGTCCCAAGTTACAAAGTTTCTGGGGGGAAGGAGGGGGTACATGGGCCATAGAGAAAAGGTTCCTATAGATTGGGTAAAATGGTATTCTTATTTGGAAACTTTGACCTCTAGGTAGAGTGGATAAAGCTCTCAACTTTGGAATTTTACTCCTTACTCTACTGCTTCTCACAAGTGATATAGAACCTATGACTCTTCCTCTCCTAGGTATCAAGGATGGTAGTTGGGAGTACTTAAAATTACCCTTCAAGGATGCTCTTGTTTGAACCTTGGGCATGAAAACTCCAATTTCTTTCACTGGTCTAATTTAGAAATACCTCTGACTTCTAATCAAACCTTAGGAACTTGTCCCACCGGGCATGCTAGAAAAAGAAATGTTGATCATCAAAGATTGCACCTCTCTGATGGTCTTATGGAAAATTCAATGAGTGGGGGACAATATGCGCCTCACTGAATACCTCTGAGAGTTTTATAGAAAGTTGGCTCATCTCCGAGTTTGGGAAAAGAGTAGAAATAAATGTAAAAAATAAAAACTTTAAAAGCGGCTATGCACCAACACTTTTTAAACTTTTTAAAACCACAAGTTCCCTTCTATCAATGATATGATAGACATAGAACACTGCATCCCTTCATTTTTGGGAAGAGAACAAACATTAGAGGTCAAATACAAGCACAAATGCAATCATTCAATTCATCCGTAGGAAGTGCGTATTAAGATTTGACCAAATGTAGAAGTTTCAAGAATTAATAGAAGAATATACAAAATGCAATATAAACCCTTCCTCTTAATATAGCATATTACGAAAAAATGATAACCTATTAAGAAAACAGAGAATTCCAAAAGATATAGTCAAGTTTCTACAAAATATAACTTGATTATATACACCAATGACATGGAAATCCGATAATCAAAACTATTCAGATTAAGCAAGACAAAGTGCTCTATTCAAGAAGAAGATACAAAGAAGAAACTATTAATAAATGACATATTATGCACAGTTTCAATTATTTGTCTCAAATAAATCATACTTCAAATATAAATGAACCTTAAAACAAAGATAAGATTCCAATCCAATAATAGTTTGATTATATAAAAGACATAACATGCTAGAGCAAAGCATTGTTTCTGTAAACTTTGAAAGAAAGTATTTCTATTAACTATGAAAACTAAGGAAACTTTTTCCAGAAGGAAAACTTCAGGAACCCTTTCTTTATGTTTCTGCTTCATATTTATAGCCACAAAGGAGAGAGAAACGTCAACTTCATTTAGAAGTAATGACTGCCAGATGTGCACATCTGATAGCTCAGAATCTGATCCAGATATTTTTGATTGGTCGCTGCAATCCTGCTTATCGACTTTCAACTACCGCATTTATGTGATCTAGATATTTTACTAGGATTGCCCCTCGTAATTGCCTGGATCCCATAAAAAATAGTCTAGCAAAAGTCTTGTTGAGCGATCAAGTTGATTTGGAGGCATTCAATCGCATCCTTCTTAGAACAAGTCATGATGCATTATGACAGTCTCTGAATGAAGACCCCAAGGTATGACTCTTCAGCAAGGAAGGGATGATTTGTCACACAGACAAATAGTTTCAGATTCGTGAAAAAGTGGTCTTAGGGAATCATCCACCAAGCCAACACGTGGTCTGACTCCGAGCTTAGAAAAATCAATTACCAAAATGTGTGCAACCACCATGTGGCGCATTGCGCGCCTAATGGAAACACAACCTCTTCGAAATTGGTTCTTCTAAAGACAAAAAATGAAGCTGAAAACAACAAAAATATTAAGGCAAAAGTTTGCTTCATAGTAGTAAAACATGAAATGACTGAGCTAATACCTTGCCATGATGTTAGATATTGAGTTGCAACAACAATGGAGAAAGATTCGTCCCTTGAATGCTTCAAAAATGTGTCTTGGTGACTTAGAATGTAGAAACCCTAGCTTGCTTGAGAATTGTAGTGAATGAGGAATGAAGAGTGAATGAGGGAGTTGTGAATTATGATGAATTAGGTTTTTTAGGCTTATTTATATACAATCCACCTAGAAACATCCATTATTTGATTGTCAAGGCCGACATGAAGGAGAAATAAACAAAAACCCCAAAAATAGCCCCAATGGGACTAGGTTGCCACCTTGGTAGACCTAGTCCACCTAGATAAGAATAATTTTCCTAGATGGATGACCTAGTCCCACAAGGGCCCTTTTGCCAGCTGGATTGTTTGGGAGTGAAAAAAATAGGTTTATATGAGGATTTTATCAGATATTTGATCAAATTAAGCCTTGGGATGCATAATAAGGGGTGACAGGGGCCTATAAATGATGATGAAAAGGGGTTATTTAGGTCCAAAATCCATAGGAAAGGGTCCAAATGAGTGAAAAGTGTCAAAGGCTACACTTTTTGGTGACACATTTAGCCCCCACTTTAGTGAGATGATGAACTTGCTTCAAACTCACACTAAAGTATCCCAAGTGGAGATGGTGAAGAATGAGAAAGAGAAAAGAGGTATTCAAGCCCCCATGATTCAAGATTCTAAGCCAAAAAGACATCAGTGCAAGAGGACGCATTCAAGGGTGAATTAATTGCAGCAAAACGAGATACATGATCATGCGATGATAAGAACTAGAGGAAAGACGAATGAGGTGGAGAAATATGCGCTCACTCTGGGGCCACAAAAAATCAGGTCATCCACGGGGTGAGTTGTCCCAAAGAAGTGGTTTAGTGGGAAATTAATGCCAGTGTGTCGGCTTCCCACATCTAATGAGAAATTCATGCCAGTTTGTCAGCTTCCCATTATACTAAGCATACCAAAGTTACCTCGCTTGATAACTTTGATAAGGCACCACAATGTAATGCTTTTGTAAATGATTTTGAATTTCAATATGTAAAGATTTTGTTGAAGGGGATTTTTCTTTGTTCATGTGAGGTCTTCTTCTTAGGGATCATTGTTCCTAATGTCTCCAAGAGAGGAAAATTCATGGTGTCAAATCATTATCCATGGGATGCCTTGTTTGCATCAGGCCACTTCAATTGATCGTACATTCTTGGAAGGCATCAAACCAAATGACACCACCAAGTAGAGGACACATCACAAGGAAATAAAAATTATGCCATGGAATTTTCAAAAGGATGTAGCATATGAATACCCCAACTTTAAAGCGGTTGCTACACCATCATTGTGAGAAATTGCTTTAAAGTAGCCAAGGATAGGTGAAAGAAGACATGAGAGCTAACGTGGAAAGCCCTAGGCCAAGTCATATGTTTTTGAATTAGTTACATCATGAAGAGGTAGTATGGCACATGAAATTCAACTTAATAAATGTTGTCTGCATCCCAATCTTTCTCTTATAAGTTTATGAAAGGTTGACGATGACTCGAAAGAGAACGAAAAGTGACATATGAGGAAAAGGTTGTGTAATCCCTTGCCCGCACTTAGTGTAGGACAAAGGTGAGCCAAGGATGGATGATGGTATGCTGCTCCTCATGATGGATGCAAAACATGTAATATTGAGTATGATATGATCCTACAACTATTACATGGCAAGGAGAAACAACTAATGTTATTCATGTGGATAAGTAAACAAAGTTTCAAAAAAGTTGGCTTTGATAGTATATACTTTGTCATAGATGTGGGTAATGAAATTATAACATGGGTGGTGTGAGACATTGTTCTTAGGTGGGTGAAAGATTAGATGATGCTTAGGAGGTCAAATAGTAGATGGAGATCTAATGGACACCTGCATATGCATAACCTTAGTGGACTTGGGTTGATGTATTTCTAAGAAAGGGAAATCTAGTATCATCTTTGTACCACTACCCAAGGAAGACATATTACAAGTGCTTGAAAGGAGTGCAACCATGTTGTGTTTTTGCACCATGATACCTTCCCCAATAGGAGAGTGTTTAGGATAATAACAAACAAGATGTTCAAGGCATTCATTGTTTGGTTCTACACTATTGATTGCATCGCAAGTAAGGGAATGATCTATGGTTGAGGTGTGTTGTTCCATCATAATATCTTCTTCACTAATAGGAGAGATATTAGGAGAGGGGGAAAGTGGGTTTTTGTGATTATTGATGATTGCATTCTTTTCCTCTAAGGTGTCATTCTCCTGTTCCATAGTATCTATCCTAGGAGGAGATATTTTTTGAAAGTGAAAAACAATAGGCTCATCACATGTCATGATTAGATTTGGTAATGTAGGTTCATCGCTCATAGGATGGACATTAAGAGAAGGATAACAAGGAATTAGTTGGTTACCAATGATTGAACTATTTTGTGCAAATAGACCCTTCCAAATGTGATGAATATTAGGAAGGAGAGAAATAATGTTATAACTCTCAATCATTGGAGTGCTTGATACCAACATAGCCTTAGTTATTAAAGCATTATCGCAAATAAGGGAGGTGTTGGGAGAGGATGGAAGACTAGGTAAGGTAGTAACCGTGATTTTGGATTTGTGTGTTATAAGGTCTTTGCAAGGGGGAGAAGGAGGAAGACAAGCAAGACCAGCATGATCTTCAATTATTGTGTCTCATTTCCACAAGATACCTTCATCACCAATGGGAGAGATATGAGGAGAAGAACAATTATGATTATGATGATTATCGATGCTTACATCCTCTTGAGGAAAGCCTTTAGTGGATGAGCTAGAAGAGATGAAGTCATCAAGGGCTTCATCTAACATGTCTAGGTCATCACTTCTTAATGGCTTAAGAAGGGTGTGAGTGGGTGCTTGTGATGTTGTTAAAATATTGTTTTCATGTTCTAAAGAATCCGATTTAAATGATCTAGGAACTAATCCTGAAAATAAAAATTGCAAGATTCTAATGCTGTCCATAAGTGTTATGAATTGAAATGTAATAGAAGCTATGAAAACTTAAAATGTAATGTAAGGACATAGTATGAAATGCAATTTTCAGATTTCAAAGAAGGTAATTTATTGATTACACTATGCTATGATCTAAAAATGAAATGTTGTAAACCCAAAATTGAAAATGTACAATGCATTAAATGAGTTATTTTATACTAGATTTAATGATATGCATTCTATAGAAACACAACCTAGTGATATAGATAGGTAATGGCACAAAACATAAGCATAAAAATAGGATTTTCAGCTCTATAAAGGGCAGTTTGAGAGGCCTAAATGGACTAGGTTGCCTAGGGTGGCAACCTAGTCATGTTGGTGATTTTTTTCAGTTTTTGCATAAGATTTTGATGGGAGCAGGTGGTTTTTGTATTGTATGGGGCTGGCCTTAGATGAAAATAATTTTTTTTAGAGAGTTGCAATGATTTTAAATGCAAAAATGTAACCTATATGCACTTTTCACTAATGCTAAAATCTGAAACCCTAGAATGCAACTTAACTAATGCAACATGCAATGCAAGATAATCCTAGGATGAAGGAGGCCTCTAAATCAGAAAGGAAGGGATACAGACGTTAGGTTCACCAAAATGAACCACCAAAAACAAGGCACTTAGGGAAAGAGGATTCCACAATAGGATCCTAGGGTTTTTCACCTAGAAGCTAATTGGTACAATGCATCTTTCCTGCTAAGGGTATTCTTGGTGTCCATTCAAATGATTGTGGGTTTGAATAGGTTTGGTGTGTGATATGGAATGCCCTAAATGCTATAAACTAAAAACAAAAATTATCTATTAATGTAAAACCTAAAAAATGCAAGATATGTGAAAATACATTAAGATATGCAAGCATTACATTAAACAACCTATGAAAGCTTATGAAACAAGATAGAATACTATAAAAATAAAACTATGCACCTAGGAGTGTGTTGCGGACTTGAAGCAACTCTGAAATTTTGAAAATACTAATTTTTATGTCTAGTGGGACACTTGTGCTAAGTTGGGTGACCTAGTCCTTTTTCAAGGTGATTTCGGGACACTGATTTGAGGCTTGTTTCAGCCAAATGGGTATCTAAATCTATAGAAATATCTGAACAATAAGTACAATGAGACTAGGTCATCACAACTATGGGGAGTGTCCCTTTTTCCTTTTCTAAAAATCTGAAGATGGAAACGTGAGCTCTTCATATGCACTTTATGTTCCTCCGAGTGTTCAAACTAGAAACCTTGATTTTCAATCTATAGGTGTCTTTTATTAAATGTTTTTCCATAGCCAACAAGGTGGTGTCTTCAGCAAGATTTCAATCCATCCTTCAATGATTCCCAAGATTGCAAGGTACCTAAATCTGCAAATACACACAAAGAGAAAGAAGGAAATGTTGATTGTTAGGGTATAGGGGTTTGCCTTGGTCAAACCCTTTTTAGATAATCAAATCAAATGAGGAAATAATGTAGTAAAACATGAAATTATTGAGCTAATACCTTTCCATGATGTTAGATATTGAGTTGCAACAACAATGGATAAAGATTCAACCCTTAAATGCTTCAAAAATGTGTCTTAGTGACTTAGAATGTAGAAACCCTAGCTTGCTTGAGAAGAGTAGTGAATAAGGATTGAAGAGTGAATGAGGGAGTTGTGAATTATGATGAATTAGGGCATTTAGGCTTATTTATCGGAAATCCACCTAAAAACATCCATTATTTGATCATTAAGGCCGACATGAAGGAGAAATAAACTAAAACCCTAACTTTTCCCACTCAAAACCTCGAAAATAGCTCCAATGGGACTAGGTCGCCACTTTGGGTGACCTAGTCCACATGCATAGGACTAACTCGCCTAGATGGGTGACCTAGTCCCACAAGGGCCCTTTGCTAGCTGGATTGTCCGAGAATGAAGAAATCAGGTTTATATGATGATTTTATTAGATATTTAATCAAATTAAGCCTTGGGATGCACAATAAGGTGTCATAAGGGGCCTATAAATGATGATGAAAAGGGGTTATTTAGGTCCAAAATCCATAGGCAAGGGTCCAAATGAGTTAAAAGTGTCAAAGGCTACACTTTTTGGTGACACAGTTGGTTTGACTTAGGATATTGGATCTTGGGGGCTTGACCTCCCTCTTGATCTTTGTTATCCTAGACCATCCACATCGGTACACTTGGACTCCTCTTGAATGTCTACTTTAGTGTGAGTTTGAAGCAAGTTCATCCTCTCACTAAAGTCTAAAATTTTCCAAGTGCATACATTCTATTTTACAGTTTTCTATTTCATTTAAACTACTTTCTAGGTCATTTGGTGTTAGTTTTCATTTAATTAGTGCTTTTCATTTCATTATCTTTTCCAAGTCTAAACTTGGTGGTGAACCCCTAATTAGATCATATCTAGCCACTAGGACCACCATTAGGAAGATCTTTTTCTCTGTTGCATTGAGATCTCTAGGTTTATTCTTGAATGATATTGGAAAGGTGGGTATGCTCCATGTCCAAAACCATATGATGGCATCCTAACCACTTTTTCATCATTTCACCTATGAACTACAATTAGAGGGAAAATTCTCAAACTATTTGACCAGTAAATTTTTCGACCAATAAGTATAGTTGCAAATCTATCTATCAGGTTTGTAATGGAGTTCACTATAGTTTCCTTTTGTCTAATAGTGGCACTAGTTTTCTCCCCTATATCCTTTGTATTGACTGTGTTTCGATCAAGAACTAGTCTGGTGGACCACAAACCAATTACATCCCTAATTGATTCCTTTTCTATTGAGTGAGGTTCATCAATCCATATGGATTAGTCATGAATCTTGCTTAGTACCATTCTCATATACTTCTCCTAATTTTCAAAATTCAAAAAATTTTGCTAGATATCCAATCTTTTATCACTTAGGGTTTAGTACTTAGGTTTTAGGGAATCATCATAACAAAGTCCTTAAAATGGGATTATAATTGCTCCCAAAGTGTTTAAAAAAAATTGTTGCAATCATGTGATAATGCCATCATAGAACATCTCATTGTTTCCTCCTTCACTTCAACCTATAAAAGTTGGTTAATCTATAGAAAATACAGGCACAAACAGGTTAAAAGATCAAGGAGATGAAAACAAAAAAGCGCATGTTAAATAAAAACTGAAAAGCTAACTTTTACCCAACTCCAACATCTCAATCCACATATGCGTCATTGTTTGGAGCAGTTCAGCGATGCTCTAGTGAAGTCATCATCACTCTGTGGAGAAACAAAGACCGCATATGCATCGATATTTCACCTAGCATCGTCGTTTGGAGTTTGACTGGCTGGGAAATACCTCTTCAATATTTCCATGACTATATACTTTAATACATTCAATAGATAAAACCCCAATAGGAGTATGATAGAATGCACCTAAGGGATTATCCAACAAAAATTTAGTAGAATGCCTCTTAAGTATAGGACATGATCTTTGTGAATTTTCTACCACTTTTTCTCATTCCATTATATCTAAATTCTTTTCTAAAAATTGTTCTAAAAGACAAAAATATTCAAGATTTGTGAAAAAAGCTCTTAAGTAGTTCAAAAAACTGGGGTCTTGATGTTCAACTTCTGGATGATGCTTCAAACCTTTCTACACCTCTTTCTTCTTCAATTCTTCTTTGGCTGCCTTGGAATAAATGAATTTTCCTTTGCACATATGAATTTAAATCTCCTATTTGACCTAACCTCTCCAACAAATGCTTCAGACCAAAAATTTGATGCTCCTAAAATTATGTGTACCGACATCTTTCCAAGCTCCAAAAATTAACACATTGGAATATTTTCTTTTGCAACTTGTAGACATCCAAATATAACATTATGCATTATGCTTTAACTAACATCGTGCATTCAGTTCTTCTACTAATCAATTAAAGCAATTTATTGATTTAATCCTAAGGTTCATCAAGCTTAATTAAATAGATCAAATTATTTAATTAAGTTCCTAAGGTTCTTCTTATTTGATTTAATAAATCAAACTGATTTAAAATCAAATATCAAATCCCTAAAATCCCCCAAGTTAATTAATCTAAATTTAATTAACTTTTAATCACAATTACCATTCTCTAGCTTTTGACTCAACTAGAGTCAAACCTAAACTCCTAACTAACCCACCCACTTGCATCAATAAATCAATTTAATTGATTTATTAAAAAGACTATTTTCCCTCAATAACTCTCATCTTTGACTTTTTTGGACAAAGATTATTCCCCCCAAAACCCTCAACAACATGCATTTATTGACATTTTTCAAATTTGAATGGGCACATTGGCCAAAACTTGCACAAGCTTTGACCAATCCCATTATGACAAGTGTCTCTATCCTATTGGATGGGATTTAGTCCAACATTGCCTAATTTTGGCCTCTCTTCTATCAACTTTTCCTATAAATGTAAGGCATTTTCTCTCATTTCAACAACCACATTTGAAAGCATCTACACTATAGGCAACTTGAGTTCAAGCATCTCATTGTCTATCTCACTAAGCTTATCAAGGATTGGGAAAGGGCTCTTTCACATACTCAAAGAGCACCAATCCACCATAGAATAGGTTGTATTTCATTTCTTCTTTGCATGCTTGAGCTGGTTTTATCAATTGTTTGAAGGAATGTTATATGTTATTCTATGAGGATGGCTAAATCTATACAATCCATGTGTAAGATTTCACCATCCTACACAACTCTCTTCTATAGCTTCAAAAATTCATGTTTCATGATATATCTTTGTGCCATGTCTTGACACCTGATTTTTCTAGGGGGCTTATAAGAATTTTTTATTATTGCTCCCCCTATGCCCATTCCTTGGTTTAATTTTCAAGAAAATTATCTACACTAGAGAGAGGCACAAATGCATATGAAGTTCCTGATTCATCTTTTTTCTCGTACTCCTCTTTATTTCTCCATATCTTTTCCATTTCCTTCTTAATCCTAGTAGGATCAATTTTATTCATAGGTTCATTCATCTTTACCAGATTAGACTATCTTTTGTTTTTTCTTCTACAAACTCTTGAAATATGTCCAGAATTGTTTTTGATACAGTAAGCATTGTACCCTTAACGTGGAGAGCCACAAGGGCCAAATATGTCCAGACTTGTTGCAAAAGTAGCATACAACAATTTTGTGACCAAACTAACTTCTATTCATTATCAATCTACACTAATAAGCCTTGTGCCCAAATATATTGCATATATAATAGTAGCCATTGAAAGATTGAAACATTCTCCCACTGTTATGTCTATTCATCATCTGACTTCTGCAATCAGTACTTCTATGTTCAAATTTCTTGCATGCAAAACATTGTTCGGAGAAAGATCCAAATTTTTGATTCATTCTACCTCTACATCCTATTAAGCCTTATGTCCAAATTTATTGCATGAAAAAAAAATACCTTTGAGAATTTGGTTGTTTGATATGAGGTCTTCTAGCATTGCTTCTTTGATTTTTGAATTGTCTCCTATTGCCTTGAATATTATTTTTATTGTCAACCTTTTTAGGTATCTGATTTTCCTTTGAAATGTGTCATTCTTCAAGTCCCAAACCACCTTTTTCCTTAGAGGGTTTCTATATTTCACTTAATTCATCAAACATTGTAGTACTTATTTTGAATTTATCCTCATGTATTATTTCCTTTTTTAGATTAGATCTGAGATTTACTACTTTGTGTTCCTAGGTCTAGAGCATTCTTTAGTTTTTCTTTATACCAATGCATTTAGACATTCCTCAATCCTTCATTTTTCTTCCATTTGTAACTTAGTCTGGTAATTTCTTCATTTGCTTGCTTCAACTATACATTGACTTCCTTATGTCTTTCTCTGAACTTCTTGATTTGTTCTCTCAAATTTTTGATGCATTCATTTTCTTCTCCTAGGGTTTCCTTCAAACTTTTGTTCTCAATTTCAAATCTATCAAGATCTTCAAGAGCAACCTTAAGTTCTTCTATGTCAAATATGAAGTCATCTTCTATATATTCAATTGCAAAAATTTCCTCCAAAGGAATAGGAGACTTCTTGTCAACCATGTGTTCAAACTTCCAAGATCTTCCTCAAGCTATTAGGCTTTTCTGAAGGGACCAAGCTCTAATACCAAGTGTCAAACATCTATAATACTAAGAGGGGAGAGGGGTGAATCAATATTCTATTAAAAATTTTAAAGAAAACTTATCCAATCACCAAAACACATTAACTGAAATAATGAATGAAAGAACGAAACGTCCACAATGTCACATAACACATCAACACAAGGATTTTTACATGGAAAACCCAAAAAGAGATAAACCTCGGTGAGGATTAGCTCACAATATGTTATATCCAAATATAATATATTACAGGAGTTCACTATTAGGACACACTGTCCTTATAAGGCTCACATCTAGAATTAGATACAAAACAAAGATGGCTACTTAGCTAAAATGTGAACTAATAAATTTACACCTTCCTTATGCTGAATATTAGTTCCCTTGAAGCTCTGAAATACAAATTACTACTCTGCTTAGTAGTCCCTCAACAATTTTTCCCTTATTCTGATCTCACACCTATAAATTGGCAAGTTCACATCATATGAGACCTTATATACTAGATTTACCACTTATTCCTTCTCATCCATCTTACAAATCAAAATTTTCTCACATATAAATACCAATTACATTTGCACACATTAGTTAGGCTATCCTAATAAGATGTAACCAAAAACAATTCAAAAATAGCATTGTCAGCTTTACACATGATTCTAAAACTTCTTTGTGCTTAGACCAAATATGAAATACATAATTTAGGTCAGCATAGACCTAAAATAGATCCTCAAAACATTCACGATGTATATTTAATCTTCACAACACATATCATGTATTAGGTAGACCAAGAATTGGACCTAATCACAAAAAATTTCAATCATACATACAATTCCCCTTACAAGCAACTTCCAAATTCGATCATTCTTCAAATTCACACTTCACTGACATTAGTGAGATTATCTTAGAACCACAACAAAAAATCATTCTTCCCAAGGAAATACAAAATCTCCCACACTGATATACTAAACAAAGAAAATACTTAGATACATAGAGCTAAACTATGCCATGCATAACTTCCAAGATATTTCACAACACATCATAGAATCTTGATTTGGCTTGAGTCTAATAGACTTCAAACCATGGTTAAAATTTTAGAGTGAGATCACATAGTGTGGTGGAGTGTAGACCCAAAAATTGATGTATTGAACCACAACACAGTTAGTAGAAGTACTTAGCTAATTTCCTTTCCAACCATATTTATCGGACCAACTTACTCTATACATGTATCTCTTTTAGCACTTCCAAAAAATACTAAGATGATCATAACAATGTTTACATCAATGACAACACTAGATCAAGAAATATTATGCAATTCATGCCTATGTTGCCAACAACCCAAAACTTCCAATATTCTTCTTCTTCTCCTTCTTCAAACAATGCTCACTACATCTAGTAATCTAATGCATGAAATATCATGCTGCACTACACAAATTCACACCTCACAACTCTCTAATTCACATCATTCACATCACACACATCTATCTTATCATCCATCAACAACTTAACTCATATTTATACCATCTTCGATCTTGAAAATATTATCTAAGGTCACCTATGCATCTCACCCTTGCAAATTCAAATTAATCCAGCACTGAAACATTCCCATAGTAGAAATACATGAAGGTGGACCACAACACACCTTAGCTAGGACCTAAGTCCAATCATACACACCACACCACACTTCCAAAAACATCAAAATTAGTGTAAACACCCAAGGTAATACAAATCTATGTTAGCACCATTATACATAAGTACATGCTTCCTCAAAACCAAAGAGGACTCATAGAAAACAAACCATGCTTGAAAACAATATAAAATATTCTAAAAGCACCCTAAAATCTAATAAATTCCTTCAAAATAACTTTCACTTGAAGAATGTACACACCTAGTACACTCAAATGATCTTGTCATACACTCCGACTCAAGGAACCAACTTCTGAAGCACAAACCGCAAACAACTTCAACTAAATAAATATACAAAAATTATCAATACCCTTCTATATCCACAAGACCTAAAACCATTTTGCGAAAAAATGCAGAGAAAAAAATTTCTCCTAGACACCTCTGCAATACATAATTAACACATGCATTAACAAAACTTCCTTTACTCATCAATCCATCACACCATATTCTTGATACAACACCTCTGATCAACATATTCAAGCCACACAAGTAGATCTTCAACATAGAAGAAATGCAGAGCCAAACCATAACACTACTCTACAACACAAAACAACACTGCAACACACTGTTTCCTCTTTTTATTCAAATTTTCTCAAAAGCACTTGGAAACCAAGCACCAAAGACACATCCTTAATATTTTTAGTACTTCTTCATCACCACCAATCCAACTACAACATAGCAATTCATGCATACATCCATAGATATAAGCTTATGAAAGAAACACTAGAGGTTGGCACCAGTAGATTACTAATGACATCATAATGCAACTAATCAAAGCATCATCAAAGATAACATCAACTCAATATCAACTACTCACACACTTGCAACAATCTCTTGCTCATATTATTGACACCAATGACAACACATAAGCTTGTTGACATCAATGACAACACCAACTACACATACATGCAACAAGAAGAATATAAATATGAAATCACTCCATAAATTTAAAACAAAAAACAAACCATCTAAAAACCAAGGTTTCCAAATATTTATAATGCAATATTGTTAAAAATTACATTTCTATCTCCTTTGATGAAATGTTTATGAAATATGTCAAAATTAGAGAGCTTGAAAATATTTCACTATCTTCAAATATATGGATCCAAAGATCTTTAAATAGATAACATGTGTGGAGAGATGTGTATCGTACATAAGACATGAATCTACATGGTAAATATGTTAGGGTGTGATTAAACATAGTTTATATATTTTTTAACATCTACCATAAAGTTTATTTTATTAGACGAATTAACTCATAATGGGGCCAAAAAGGTTAATTAGCTACCCATGTAGAAAGAAGAACATTTAATGTGAATTCCTTCTTGTAAGTATCCAAACTTATATATGTTTTTAGCATATGTGATTACCTTTGTTCATACATTTTCTTTTGAAATATTTTCAAAATGATTAGAACAATTATAACTCTAGAAAACCTTTCCTTTCCTCTATTCTCCATTCTCTATAATAAGATGTACTCCATAGTTCTATAAATAAAGGAGGTGTAGTCTCATCAAAAGGACAAAAACAAATAAAAATAAAACTAAAAAATCATCTAATGCTAGAATTTTGGAAAGTTGTCACAAAAACTTAAATTTATAAAGATAACAATCAATATAATATTTACCATTTCTAGTAATCTTCGCAATCAAAATCTTCACACATTTAGCAATGATCTCTATGATCAATACTAGATTGTTTTATATTTAGAAATTATGTCTACAATCAACACTATAAAATTTTAGATTTAACAATGATCTCTATGAACAATGCTAAAACATTTTAGATTTAGCAATGATATTTTTCATCAATGCTATATTTTTTAGATTTAACAATGATGTCTACAATGAACACTGGAGTTTTTTATTTAACAATTATCTCAATACATCAATCAAGGCTTTGAAATTTTAGGTTTAGCAAGGACAATTTTTCTATCAACACTAAAAATTTTGGGATTTAGAACTGATATATGGGATTAATGGTATAAATTTTCAAATCTGACAATGATCGTTGCAATCAAAGCTAATTATTGTACATATATAAGTGTTTCAATCGCAAATATCACACCTTGCATTTATAGGATAAGTATTTCTCTATACTTTGACTAACATTGAATTGAAGCATGGACTCTTAGCACAACCACATTTAAAAATCATTATCCTATCATTTATTAATCGATAGTATATGGTTGAGAATTCACTTCAATCATTTATTAATTTGTACATTTCAATTCTTATACCTAGAGTGAATCACTATAGTACATTTCAATCACCAAGAATTGTACTATAGGCTTGTGGAAATGTTGTCCAATCTCTATGGAATGAATGTATAGTGATTTTTAACAATTGTAATAGTCTTGAAAATAATGTAGATTTTACTATCAACGATGTGGTGATAATTCAATGCTCAATATAATAATTCAAGAAAAGATAACCCACATAGATCTTTTTGAATAATAGAGTATAACACTTCAATTTCTGAGGATAATATGTTTCACATTTTATTCATTTCTCTATCATAAATTATCTAGTGTGACTCTAATTTAAATTCTTAAATAGAAAACTTGAATATTGCACTCAGCAAGACTTGATTCCTCGTGGGCTCATTTAGAACCTTTCAACTTCACCAGTAGACCAAAGGCCCATTGAAAGATTTATATATTTTTAAACCTCGTGGAATAAGTAATAACGGAGGGACTATATACCATCTAGCTAAAAGTAATACAATGTTCTCTAGGTTATGAAAGTTTTTGATCCACGCCTTCATTTACGTCAATTTCCACCGTGGATTCTGGAACTGAAGCCAAGCTTGTAGCAGCATGAACGTATGTTTCTTGTTTTACCAAAGTTAGGGTAAATGTTTGTGAAGATTCATTAATTTCCATCTTCGTAAACTTTGCCTTTTCGGCCAAATTTTCCACGGCCAAAATGACGCTTTCTAGTCTTGCTGCAATTTCCATGACAAGAAAAGCAAAGGTGGCCACAGGAAGAGCCTCCTCAAAGGCATTAGCACGACCACTTCCCTCGACATCTATATATTGATGAAGTTTGTGACCATCATTAATCTCCTCTTTTACCCATATTTCGTCAGAGTTACTCGAGTGTTCCAATATTTCCTTGTCTACAAATTGGAATCGTTGATTTTCCATGAAAAACTGTGTCAGTGAATTTTGGAGATCGACCACCAAGGTAGTCAATCGATGCATCATGGAAGCACAAGCTGTGGACTTGGTTTTGGTTCTGATGCTTTTACCAAGTTCTCGTAGAATGTTGCCACACTCTCTGCATATATCCGTGCATGGGCTTCGAAAATTTTCCTTCAAAGAAGACGGAGCCTGGGGAAAATAAATATAGTTAAAATTTGGATCTTATTTTACAGTATTGATAATATGACCGAAAAGTCATGGTCGAGCTTGTACCTGAATCTCAGAGTTGATGAGTCCATTCAAAGCCTCCACAATATAAGCACAGTAGCGCATTTTAGCTCCAACTTTTACGAACTCATTCCAAGGATATCCGATGAAAAATTCACCACGGTATGGTTCCCATGTTGTGAAATTCGCCTGCAAGGTAGAAGAATTAATGTTAATGCCTGAACAACAAATTTTGTTCTAACAAAAAAAATATTTATTTGTAAGCTCAGTAAGTACCAAAGATTCTTGGGTTGTTCTTGAATTCAGCACACATTTGTAGCCATTACAGTCTTGATTCGATTCCTTCTCTTCATCTTCCAACTCGGCAGCTTTGAAAAATTCTCCCACACATCCTGCAGCCATTTGATTTATTTTTTGGTGAGATTTCAAATAGATAGCTGTTTTACAAGGATGGAGTCATTGGCATATCATATTTACCTTCGATGGATGCAGCAAGCGCTTCGAGATTACTTATAATAGAATTTTGCAGATCGTCTCTCGCCCATATTGGGAAAACAAGTATACTTATCAAGAAACACAGTGTACATCCAATCGTTACAGTAGCTACCCTTTCATGTGCCATTTGGAAGATGTCTTCAACGCGGTAACTTGAAACCGCAATCAGATTGAAGGTGAGAATGAAGATGACAACCCCATAGTCATATCTTTTCTTGATATGTGGAATGAATCTTGAAAATGTGGAAACTGTACCTGCATCATCGAAACATATATACGTTCATTTACACTTGTCAAATCATTCATATATAAATATAAATAAAAATATATAGGACAAACTTTTACCTAAAACAAAAACAGAGAATACGAGTACGATAATTCCTCCGTCTTGTCCTGTACATTTTGCTAGGTAGCCTACTCCGAGTCCCAAAGATCCCGCCACCATGGTGGCAAAACATCTATTGAGCCCTTTGCTTAAAGTTGCACCTACGAAACAGCAACACGCCAATCTTAAAGGAACGCACAATATTTCTCTACTTTGTAAAACCATCAATAATATATCTTTCCTATAAACATTAAGATCAAGTATAATAGAATGAAAAAACAAATGAAATTTTTGTTATTAATTCCAATAAATAAAAGGGACTGATTTGATATAGTTTAGTGTAGTTCAAGAGAACATACCCACAGTAAACTCGAAAACCACCACCACAGTTAGAACAGCCCACATGGCATTCTCACCAATACCATCAAAAAGCGGTTTCACAAAGTAAAAAAGAGATACCAGAGAAAGTGCAAGGCCAACTTTGAGAGAATGGACGAGTCTTCTAGGATCATCATAACCAATTTGCCAAATTCTCCAAAACAGACATAAAACATTACTTTTTCTCCTTTGAAAAACTTCTGAAACTCGTCTAATCACAGGTCTGCACAATTTGGGTGAATTAAAAGCTGTCTTTTCCACAACATTTATCTTCAACTCCGAGGATTTTGAGGGCAAAATCTTGTTTTCTATGCTCATTATCTTCATATCCTGACAGAACAATCTTTGCTGTATATAAAGAAGAGAACTAAGATAGAACAGAAGTTTTTCTTATCATCACAATTCCATCGATGGGAGCTTTAATAAGCTTCTCGTAAGTACCAAAATGTTTTCACTAGCTCTGGAAAACCAAGTGCTGCATGAATGATTTATAGAATCTCAACACCACGGAAAATGTACGAAAGTGGACGAGAAAAGGGGGAGTTTGTAAAGTGAAAAGCATTTCTCACGGTTCATGATAGACGCCCATTTGGAATCTCGTGGGGAGTGCAGCACCAGGTCAGCATCCACAATAAATTACCCAACTTATCATTCATGTATGTTTGATTTTTCAAAATTTTGGGCCGAAAGAACATTTGTGTTCTATTTTTAATTGCGAAAAATTATGGCATGTGCAGCACGCTGATTAACTCGAATATTCTGCTATTCAGTAAAGTTGGATTTTTAAATGTGAGCTTCCACGGAACTTCCAAATACTGGAGAGCAACATGGCGAACACTGAGAAACATGCCGGCTGTAAAAATCATTGCACTGAAACTACATTTGGGAATTAAATATAATTTAAATCCCACTCAAATGAAGTCTTTTATTTAAAAAATTACCTGGTGTTTTCTAGTGCCAATGTTATGAAATATGCATTGACCTTTTGACTGTGACGACGTCATGGAAGATATGTCCAGCATACTCGTTTTGACTGTATTTTTTGTTTATTTGTGTTTTATGTGGCTGATGCAGGATGCATTTTACGATGAACTGGAATAATTTGAAAATAATAACAAAGAGTCATATATTTAATGTTAGACGAGTGCGCCACCCAACGTGTGAAATTGAAAGGCATTCGTGGTGTTGTCATGTGGAACAGGGAATGCGGGCGGCTGTTGTTGGTTGAACAAGACGTTGACACTTGGAACTGATGATGGATAGAGAGGCATACAAACACATTTGAAAGTTGCAACTACCTTGCTTCAGTTGATAGAAACTGTCATTGTAGGTTGCTTCTTTTATGGCCATGAGACCACCTGATCGGAACTGAAACATTTACCTAGAAGTACTCTACTTATTATATATGCTATCTGCAAAATCACTATCATTATAATCAAATCAAAATCATTAGTTGTGGAATATAGTATCCCATGTCCTATTCATCTGGCTACTTATCTCAATATTCTCTTTTCTAGTTATTAATTTGATTCTTTTGGTGACTTCACAAATTTTGAATTAAACTAACACCATACATTATATCTGATTTTTTGGCAGTGAGCTACATCAAAATTCCAATAAGTCTTTTGATGATTGTTAGATCAACATTGGGACCTTTGTTTTCTTTGTTGAGTTTAGTTCGTGCTATAATTGGTCTCTTAACTACATTACAATTCAACATCCTAAATCTCTTTAACACATCCTTGGCATACTTAGATTGACAAATAAAGGTGACAATCTTTGATTGAATAATTTTGGTACCTAGAAAATATTTCATCAATCTTAAATGTATCATTTCAAACTCTTTCTTCATAATTGATTTCAATATGTCTACAAGAAAATTTTCAGTAAAGATTAAATCATCATATAAGTTACATACAATCAAAATTAGACCTTACCTATTGATCTTTGTGTATAATGTAAGATCACTACTACTGCTCAATCCATTGATAATTAAGTATAAGTAAATTTGGCTATAATGTGCTCGTGGTGCTTGTCTCAGACAATAAAGAGCTTTCTTCAATCTATATACCCTGTCTTCTTTCCCATGCATTTCATAACCTAGTGGTTGTACCATTCAAAAATATTGATTTCAAATCCATTTGATAAAATTTCCAATTGTTTTATGCAACTATGGCTGAGAACATTCTAATTATATCAAGTCTTGCAATTTATGTAAATGTTTTATTTTATTTAACACTATGTTGTTGTATATACTTGGGTGATTCCAGAGTAATGGGTTACCTTTTTTGGCCAAACTTGACATTGAAATCAACATTTTTCACCAGATCTTCACTTTCGTACGTCTATAGAAGTTCAACCATTAAGAATTTGAAGATGAAGCAAACTAGTGATTTATGATATTTTGTGTTGAGAATCTAATTATGTTTTTTAAAAAAAAAAATTTAAAAATTGTGAATTATTTTATGTAGTTTTTATTAACTTATTTTTTTTTACTAAACATCATTTTCAAAAACTGATGCTTAATTTCAGCTGCATAACTTTTTTTATAGAAAGTATACAATTCTAATTTTTTAAATACAGTGTTTTCACACCATTATCTAGTGGATGAATATTTTTTCATAATTTTTTGTTGCATATATATTTTTTAATTAATTTTCTAATTCAAAGTAATTATAATTTGGATATATTATACTTTCAGCTCCATAACTTTTTTTTCTATTCATTTGAATTAACTTATTCCTTTTTTGTTGGAATAAGGACATCAATAGCTAGTGTACATGAATTTTTAAGGAAGGAACGACCCAACCAGGAACACGCTAAAGTCAAGCGACTTCCGCCTGGGATATAAATGTGGGTACTCAAACAAAGTTTGAGTATCACGAGGATTGTTTCAACAAGAAGAGCAACAATGGTCTCTTGCTGCATGGATGATCCCCCATGAATGAAATTCCCCTACTAAAACCCTTTTGTTGTAGTAAGCCAAAAATTACCCTTATCTATTTTTTAGTGCAACAATGGTCATTGCCAAGACATCCACATTCTCACAATTTTTAGTAGAGGTGAAAAACTTGCCATGGGAGATTCATGGGAGTTTGAAGCTTGGTTGGCCCGAGAAGTGAATGCATTGTAAGGGGGAACCTGTGTGGCCAAACCTCTAAATCACTTGCTAAGAATAAGTGCCGCTAGAGTAAAATCCACGTGGAATCCAAAAGAATATTGTATTACGGGTATGTGTAGGATCATGATGGGCCAAAAAGTGGCGATACATAAGTGATATGATGGCCCATGTGGCTGACGACTTTTTTTTTACCCAAAATTGATGAAACGAAAAGGGTTTTTAAAGGAAATTCTCAGCTTTTCACCAATATAGATTATGCTTTAATTTGAATTTAATAAATAATAATTAGTCATTTTCTATTTGAATTATGACTAAAGTTCTGATTGATAGGCTAATTGAAAAAAATCTATAGTTTTCAAAAGGTATTGCATTTTTTGAATCTAAAACATGTGTCACATTCTATGCTTTGCATACTATAGGATTAAAAAAAAAATATCAATTTCATGAAGTTTTGACCAAGTTAAGGTGGTTAGACATACGAGTTTTTATATATTTTAAAAGATGTAATTAAAAATTTATTAAATTAATTATTTACTTATAAAAAAATTACAAAAAAATATGTATCACATCAAGACATGAGTCCTCCACTTATATCTAAAATCTTATAAAAAAATATTATCATTTTATCATGGTTAGGGTGGTCAAATAGACACCTACTTCTTATTTTTCCCTAAAATTTAAAATTTTCACCAAATAGATTTTAAAAACTAAAAATAAACCTAGTCGGTTAGAAACTACATTCAATTTTCTATAGATTATATTGTTACTTATTTTTGAAATAATATAGATAACTTATTCAAATTTTTGCATCAAGTTGCCTAACTCTGATTTTTTGAGTTTTCATCGCAACTTAAGGGCCTGTTTTTTCCATGATGATCCTGTACATACCCTTACACAGCCTAGGATTTGTGATTTTTTGATGTGCCTTCACCTATGTTTTTTAAATAAAAATTTAAGCAAACACTGCACTTTCAAATATCCAACCAATGATTTAGAAGATAATTCAACCAAATAGTTCAAATTCACTGCCAAAAACTAGAAGAATTTGTCAAACTGTGGAAAACCAGAAACCTTTTCCAGTTCAGCGCATCCAGTGACTACCCTAGTGCATCCATTGACTACCTTGGCACATATATTACATATTTTAGTGCATACATTTACTGTTTTGGCGCATTTCGCTCATATCCCATCATATACTATTTCAGTGCATCTGTTGAATCCTACAACACATCCATAGCCTGTTCTGGTGCATCCAAACCTTTTTATAGTACATTTGTACCATTCCATAGTGCATCTGGTAATTTTTTAAACAAAGAGCTAAGTTTGACCTTCTATCTATCAGTTAACATCCAATATCGGAGATCCCTTCTCAAACAACATCTTTTCCTTGTTTTAAATCTGAAACCAACATCATTTTATGTTGAGGGATTGGAAATCAACAATATTTGTCAAGAAATCCCTTACTAAAAGAATCATAAAACCAAAGAGGCCAGTTAGCTACAAGAAACTTTTGAAAAAGAGACGCTTCTTCTACAAAAATAGGAAGGTCTTACTTGACTATCAAACTTTCATCCATCGATATCATGACTTTGATAGAGGATATACTAATGATTTTCTTTAGAGCCTTTATATTCACAAGCTTATTATCAATGAAGAGCTCTTTCACAAAGGCATAATCATAGTCAACCCATTCGCCACTCTTACATTCTGCAACCAACAATACAATATTCTAATTGTCTTGGCAATTAATTTATACAATAGAACTCAATATTGTTGAAACCAACATTTTCAAGTGAAAATCCCTCATCTAATCATTGATCAAACATTCAAAAGTGCCTCCTAGTCACACCCATTTCTGATTTAGTAGCTGCATTTCACCATCATGATTTATCATCCTTTATTAGGATTCATCATCCTTCATCCTGAAATAAAGCTTTCTTAATTAGATTCTAACCAATCCTCTTGGCACTCCCAAAAAATTGGTCAAACATTTAGAAAAATTTCATCACTTGTATGCCCATCTTAACAAGATTGCAAAAGTGAAAACTAGAGTAAAAGGAAATCAAAAACCAAGAAACCATGGCGGAAAGAGAAGATAATCCTTTTTTCGGAATTTGTCAAGAGGACATAGATGAAATAACATAGGAAATCATAGAACAAGCCCAACAAGACCCCAATTTTCACAAATTCATGGAGAAGATCTTTGAGAAAGAGGGTGAGAAATACCTTTTGATGTTAGCAAACAAAGGATTTCAACTACCTGATGATTTTGATATCACCAAATTGCCAAAAACTCCTAAGAAGATAGAAACTGAAATACCAACTGAAATGAGAAAGGAAACAAAGATGGATGACCCTATGACTACCTTAACACAACAAATACAAGCCCTCCAACAACAAATGAAAAACATGCAAACTGGGGCCACTAAGAGGTATTCAATACAAGATATATTCCCTTACCCTTTTGATCCAAGTGTGAACATGATACCATTCCCCAAACATTGTGAACTCCCCAAATTTGACAAGTACAACAGAAAAATAGATCCCATCGATCATGTAAGGTAGTTTAGAACTATGAGCCTAGAATTTTCCCATGAAGACACTTACTTAATGAGATTATTCCCAGGTAGTTTGGGAGGGAAATGTATCCGATGTTTCTCACAACTACCCTCAGGTATCAAATCTTTTGAGGAATTAGTTAACAAGTTTATCACCTAGTACTCATATTATATTCAACATGAAATCACAATGAAGGACCTTGCAATGTCAAAAAAAAGAAAGGGGAATCATTCCTAGTATTCTTGCAAAGGTGGAGAAGGTTATTCGCAAGGTATCATCATCCCATACCCAAAAAAGAAAAGATGGGGTGTTTATTAACAACTTAAGCGATGACATGACTTATAGGCTTGAATAGCAATGTCCTCACAATTTTGAAAAATTAATTGAAAATGGGATCAAAATTGAGGAAGCTTTGGTCAAGAGGGCCATTTTGAAAATCTATAACGAAAAAAACTCAAACAATTCCTCCAATAATGACAAACCGAAGTTTTGGCAGAAATACAAGAAGAATGGCAATGACAATTCAACAAAAGCACATAATGCCAAACCGGTTTTTAATCTATCAGGAGTTACACCCAAGGCTAACCAAACTCCCAATCCGAACAAGAATCAGAACAATGCCAATCAAGACACGAATAAAAACAATAATCAGAATAATAACAATCCTCCTACTAGGCTACCATACCAAACATTGAACAACCGCAAAAAGTTTACTCCTTTGGGTCAATGCTATGAATCTGCATTAAAAGAACTTATTAAGGAAAATATCATTACTCTACCTGACACTCGAGGGTTTGAACCCAAAGTTAAATCATCATGGTGGAACGACATCCATTTTTGTGAATTTCATCGATGCAAAGGTCACCTAACCAATAGTTGCATGCAATTAAAACACAAGATACAAGATTTGATTGACAATAAGGTCATACAAATTGAGGAATCCCAAGCAAACACCGATCATGGGGTATTCAAAAACTCTTTGCCCAATTATGATAAAGGAGAATCTCCTAACATGAATGGCAAAGGAAAATGTGTGAACTATGTTTCTGACAACACCATCTATCATATCTCAGTCGTTGAAGATCACACAGACGACATTGAAATCAGTAACACACCAGATCCTGTTGCAACCAGGCATCCAATCAACAACACCAACATCCTCTCTAATCAAATCCATAAGACCCAACAAGACATGGTTACAATATATAATCAAATTAATTTCATCAAGATCAAAGGAGAACAAGAAAGTGTACCTATAAATGTGACCACAAGGGCCCAAACCAAATATGTTTTGAAATACAACACTTCCAAAACACTTGATGCCCCATCTTATAAATATAACATTGTTGATCAGATCCAAAATATCCCTACACAAATATCAATATTGGAGCTCCTTAAAATCTCACCCACCCACAAGGAGATCTTGGAAAAGGCCCTAGTTGATACAACATATGAAAGTTTTCACTTTCCAATCCATAGTGGGAGATCTAGTTGTGTCTCGTTGCTTATCCTTTTTAGAAAATGATGGTGTACATTTCTCACCCATCCTCATAACACAACACTCCATATTGAAGTCCTAATCCATAAAATTCATGTCAAGCATGTTCTAATAGATGGAGGAGCCGGTCTTAATATTTATACTCTAAAGCTTTTTCATGCACTAGGGTTCTCTAAAAATGCAATAGATGCAAGGAAAAATATCACCATTAAAGAATATGATGATGAGGAAAGAGCTTCAAAGGGGTTGATAGTGCTACCAATTCAGGTTGGTTTGATTCAGAAAGATGTGGTTTGCCAAGTTTTGGATAAAGACCTGACATATAATATACTCTTGGGTCATCCTTGGATCCATGAAATGCAGGTTGTCCCTTCAACATACCGTCAGTGTCTAAAATTTCCTTGCAATGGGCAAGAAATTACCATTCATGATGATTCCAATAGTCCCCAACATTCTAATAACCTTAAGGCTGTCCAAGGTGTGTTTGTACCTCATAACCAGGAAGCTCCTGATTCCACTTCTGACACCTCGAATAATCCAAGTCAAGCTAATCCATTGTGAAAACTTCTAGGCACATTCTCTAATGAAGTAAGTCATCCAAGTTCCTCGTCCAACCAACTTGAGAAAAAGGAAGAACCTAGTCCCTCCACATCTACCAATCCTGAAGCCCAGCTCAATACTTTGGCCAAACAGTTTGAGAAGAAAGTCCAAGTAAAAGATAAATGTGTAGGTGAATACTCTATTGAGCAATCCCTTTGCCTCTCGCAGTTAATTTCACCAGAATCCCATGGTCAACCATCAACCTCATCACAATCAGCCCCATAACCTATCACATTTTTTGATAGTCGATTCATAAAAGAAAGTACCTAGGCAAAGGAATCTGATGACAAAGACATTTTGAATTGGCTCTACAAGGATGAAACTGATTCCCAAGCAATAATGGCTAATGTCCAAACCACTCAATATGGCGAAGGATTCTTGATCTTGGAAAAAATGGGATATGAGGGACAAGGACCTATTGGAAAAAGGAAAGAAGGCATCATAGAACCCATCCAACCTATTATAACAAATCCAAAAGACAAGATAGGGTTGGGGTATAAAGAACATCAAAATGATGAAGAATCAAAGGAGGACCTAAAACATAAGTTTGTTGAACGGATCCTACAACTACAAGCCAGGGATCATTATGAAACTAATTCCAATGAATATGAGTGGGATTCGCTATTAGAAGACACCTAACATGATATAGACATTGATGTGATACACAAGTACACTCCCACACTCAAGGAGGGACAGAGATTAAGGTTACGACTATTGGAATTAGGATTGCAAAATATCGATGGGTCAAGTGAAGATGACCAAACTCTTAGCGAGATAGATCACTCAGAAGAGAGTAACGTCATAGACCTTGACCTTTCCATGGTACTATTTGATGACAATGTTGCTATTAGGACCCTTACGACCTCTGACCTAAACCCATCTAACAATCCCTTACCATTAGTACATCCTGAACTCATAGATTGAGACCAAATTGACCCTATTAATATACCCACCTTTTCAAATGATGAGGCCATCATAAATTTCCTCTGCATTGTTACTCCTGAAAAGGGTTCCACCATTGAACATCATAACGAAGCTTCCAAATAGGGGAGTGCCAAATTTCCTAGCTACAAAATGAATGAAACAAATGAAGGATTTGATGGTGAAAACCATTCCATGGTAGTATCAGATCAAGAAATAGTAAAAATAAAGAGCACATCCACCAGTGAAAACCTCTTCGAGGCACCGAAGGATGGGAGATTTAACACTCTTCTCGAGAACTTCCAAGAAAGATCCAAAGTCCTGATTGAACCAACGCAGGCCATCAGTGTCAGCAATGCAAAAGTAGCGAAAACTCTCCATTTAGCAGAATCATTGATAGAATTGGAAAAGCCTAACTTTATCAAGTTCTTTAAAGAACAACAAGTCAACTTTTCCTGGTCATATGTAGACATGTCAGCGATAGATCTAGACCTTATCATGCATCATTTATCCCTTCCTTCAATAATTAAGCCAGTCAAGCAAAAGCTGAGAAAAATGCATCCCCACATTGCCCTCTTGGTGAAGGAAGAACTAAAGAAGTTATTGGATGTCAGATTCATCAAACCCATTGACTATGCAAAGTGGATATCCAACATTGTACCTATTTCAAAGCCTAACAGAAACATAAGAATCTATACAAATTTCAGAGACCTCAACAAGGCTTGTCTAAAAGATGATTTCCCCTTGCCAAACATTGATATCATTGTAGACTTAACAGTAGGTCACGACATTTCATCACTAATGGATGGATTTTCTAGCTATAATCAAATTAAGATAGCACCTGAAGATCATGATAATACAACTTTCACTTGCCCATGGGGAACCTTCTATTGGAATGTCATGCCCTTTGGGTTGAAAAATGCAAGGGCCACATATCAAAGAGCTATGACAACCATCTTTCATGACATGATGTATACCTTCATGGAAGACTATGTGGATCACTTGTTGGAAAAATCTTACACTAGAGAAGGAAATTTGGAGATACTGGAATAACTCTTCACTCGACTATTGAAGTTCAATGTCTGCCTGAATCCTAAGAAATGTGTGTTTGGGGTGACATCAACAAAGCTACTGGGATATATAGTGTCAGAAAAGGGTATTGATGTAGATCCTACAAAAGTGAAAGCCATCATGGGATGCCACCTCTAAAAAAAATGAGTCAGTTAAGATCCCTTCAAGGCAGATTCTAGCCAATTAGAAGATTCATATCACAACTGGCCGATAAGACTCATCCTTTTACTTATTTGTTGCATAATAATGTTTCCTTTATATGGGATGAGAAATGAGAGGAAGCTTTCAACCAACTAAATCAATACCTAATGATTCCACCTATCCTAGCACCATTAATAGAAGGAAATCGTCTCTTATTGTACATAGCCATGACTGATCGATCATTGGGAGCTTTGTTGGCACAAGAAGATTCAATAGGAAAGGAGAGAGCAGTATATTACATCAATAGAACTCTAAATGGTTATGAAATCAACTATACACCCATTGAGAAAGTTTGTCTAGCAGTAGTTTTCACTACACAACAATTGTGACACTATATGTTGACTCATACCATCTGACTCATAGCCAAGATAGATCCGCTAAAATATCTCCTTAGAAAAGAAAACCTGACAAGAAGATTGACCAAGTAGGTGATGATACTTAGTGAATTTGATATCCAATATTTTGATAGGAAAGCAATCAAAGTTCAATTCATCACTAATCAATTAGTGGAAGCACTAATTCATGATGACCACCCTCTTCACATCAAATTTCTAGATGCATATTTCCTAACAATCACAGCACAACAATGGGTATTGTATTTTGATGGCTCATATGCTCAACACAGATCAGGAGCAAGAATTCTATTCATCAGTCCTCTAGGACACACCATTCCAAATTCATATCACCTGATGTTTCCTTGCAACAAAAACATTTCAAAGTATGAGCCCCTCATCATTGGCATCAAAATAGTAGTAGAATGGAAAATAATAGAGCTTCAAGTCTACGTGGATTCTCAACTAGTCATTAATCAGGTCAACAATGATTATCAAACCAAGAATGACAAACTGATACCCTATAAAAGGATGATTGATGAATTCAAGAAATATTATTTTGATATCAATTTTTTTGAAATCCCCAGGGTTGACAACAAAGTTGCTGATGCTATGGCTACCATTGCTTCTTTACTCCAAATTCTAGAAAAAGAAGTCGTTATGAGTTCATGGTGGAATAACTATTTATCCCTGCTTATGACAATCCTGAATCCCTCCTCATATGCTGCCTAATCGATGCCAATACCTCCATTTATGGGAGGATCTATACCTACCTGAAAGATAATATTCTACCTCCTGATCTCTCCTTAAACCAAAAACAAAATTTCATCCGCCAAGCTACTTGTCATACCCTTATAGTGGATGTACTATACTGACGAGGTCTTGATGGAACTCTTACGATGTCTAGAATGTGATGAGTCTGAAATGACTTTACAAGAAGTCCATGAGGGTATCTATAACACTCACTCAAGTGATCTAATCCTTCCTAAGAAACTCCTCTGTTTGGGATACTACTAGGTGACTATGGAGAGAGAGTCCTTCCAATTTGTCAAGAAGTGTAAGCAATGACATATCCATGGTAATCTCATCCTTGCACTAGCAAAAGAGTTGCAAGCCTTCGCATCAACATGGCCATTTTTTCAATGGGGATTGGATCTTGTAGGAAAAATTCACCCATCTTCATCCAATGGACATAAGTTCATAATCACAACTACATGGGTATGTGCAGGATCATGATGGGCCAAAAAGTGGTGATATGTAAGCCATATGATGACCCATGTGGCTGACGAATTTTTTTTTACCCAAAATTGATGAAACAAAAAGGGTTTTTAGAGAAGATTCTCAACTTTTCAACAATATAAATTATGCTTTACTTTGAATTTAATAAATAACTATTATTCATTTTCTATTAGAATTACGAATAAAGTCCTAATTGATAGGATGATTGAAAAAAATCTATAACTTTCAAACAGTATCACATTTTTTGAATCTGAAACATGCGTCACATTCTATGCTTTACATAATATAGGATTAAAAAAACAAAAAATGAATTTCATGAATTTTTGACCAAGTTAAGGTGGTTAGACAAACGAGCTTTTATATTTTTTTTAAGTTGTAATAAAAAATTCATAATTAATTATTTACTTGGAAAAAATTATAAAAAAAATTGCATCACATCAGGACATGAGTCCTCTACTTATATCTAAAAGCTTATAAAAAATATTATCATTTTATTGTTGTTAGGGTGGTCAGACAGGCACCTACTTCTTATTTTTACCCTGAAATTTAAATACTACTGCATTGAAATTTCAAATTTTCACCAAATAGATTTTTTTTAAAAAAATAAAGGTGTAGTAGTTTAGAAGCTACATTCAATTTTCTATAGATTCTATTTCTACATTTTTTTGAAATAATATAGATAACTTATTCAAATTTTTATGTCAAGTTGTCTAGCTCTGATTTTTTTTCCTTTTATTGCCACTTAAGGGCCTGTTTTTTCCATGATGATCCTGCACATACCCACATATTACTTTATGAAGTGGTTCAAGGTCGTGCCTCTATCCACCATCACAAGAAAGAAAATCCCATCCTTCATCTTGAACTACCTCATCTGTAGGTATGTTATCCCTCAATCCATTGTCACTGATAATGGCAGACCTTTCAAGAACCAAGACTTACAAGAACTTTGTGAAAGATGTTGTATCCAACATCAGTTCTCTATTCCCTATTATCCTCAAGGGAATGACCAAGCAAAGGCCTCAAACAAAACTATCTTGAAAATCTTAAAGAAAATCGTTAATGATGTTGAACATGACTAGAACATCCAATTGAACCCTACTTTGTGGGCCTATCATACAAGAATCTTCACTCCCATAGGTGCCACACCATATGCTCTGGTCTATGGATATGAAGTTGTCTTACCTATTGAGGTTGAGATACCATCACTCCATGTTTCTTTGAAAAGTTTCATTTCAGATGAGGATTACCATGTGTCTAGACTGCAAGAGCTAGAATTGCTAGATGAACATCGTCAACTTGCAGTGGATCACCTAAAAGCCTATCAACAAAGAATTTCAAAGAGCTACAATCACAAAGTCAAACCTAGAACATTTTAGGTAGGTGATCTGGTATTGAAGGAAAATCCCCAAAACTAGTAGCACTATGAAAAGAAAGGAAAATTTGAGCCAAATTGGTTAGGTCATTTTGTTATTGTTTCAATCTTTGGATCCAGGGCCTATTAGTTGTCCACACCAGAAGGGGATATATTTGAAGAACTAATGAACAACCTTCATCTGAAGAAGTTATATGCATAATGCATCTGGTGCATTCCTAAAAGTCCTAAAAAAATCCTAAAAAGAAGAAAAAGTCCTAAAAAAAGACTAAAAAGCATAAAAAGTCCTGAAAAAAGCCTAAAAAGAAGAAAAAGCCCTAGAAAAAAAGCATAAAAAGTCAAAAAATGTCTTGAAAAAATGGTCATTGTTGGTTGTTTTTACTATTACCAAGTTGATCTCCTACTCTACCTATGGGATTTCCAATTCCAATCAAGGGCAGCTCAAAGGACCTCGACCAACTGATGAGGATTTTAAAGACCTCCTACACCTTCGGCTATGTAAGACTCAAGAGGGTGATCCTTTAATGTGTTTACAACCTCTGCACCATTATCATAAACAACATTAACAATAACAAATAATCTCACTTAATAGATCAACAGAATGGGATAATACTAAATAGAATTGGTTGTTCATCAATAATATCAACCATTTGGAGCGGGAGATAATCACAACAATACTTCAAAGTAAAAGATATTCATTAATTTTCAATTTGTAGCAAGCTCCGAGTGAATACAAACAAATACCAAATCTCACAAACAGGTACAACTTAGATCAGTGCCTTATTTCCATTAGAGGAGTTAAATTCACAAATACCTAAGGATTTATAATAGTTTCAACACATAGCATATAATATCTTCGATAACATTGCCCTAAAATATCACCAATATGCACCCTAACTCAATACTACTTATCAGATCCTTGTACAAAACATATCAATCTCCAATCTCATTTAAGCATTTTAATCAATTCTTTGAATTAAAGCTAAAACAAGAATTGCACACACCACAACAGTGAGATGAAAAACATAACCCTTAATCATTTTATTCAAAATTCAAATATGCTTGTGCATAGGAAAGACATGAGCTCAAATTTATCAATTTAATTCAAATGCTAGTACTATCATAAAACATCATATCTCCGTGAATTCAAAACCTACAACAAAATGACTCAAAACCTGACTTGCATTTTCTCTATAAGCATCAGACTTTACAATTTCTTTGCAACTTTACCTAAACTCGACCAAAAATTTATAACTTGCTAACCTGTACTTCTGGCCTTGAAATCCTTCTTATAGAAAATGAAGGAGAAAACAAGCATCGGGCTAGAAATAACACATGTCACTAGCCACTTGGACCGCTTTGTGACATTTCAAAATTTTATTACAAAAACAAACTCCCCTGAAGAATCTTCTTGTTCATTCTCATCTTACCCATTGAGAATGGTTTGATGCAGCAACAAATCTTTAAGAACTTCGTGCTAAAACTGCAATAACTGATTAGTTAACTGTTAGTAGCCTACTCCAGCTTCACTCCTCAGTTAAATATATATTCACCCACTACCGGTACTCTTCATCACTTGGCCAATTAAAACCGATTACCTCACTTACCTTGACACTATAAGGCATATATTTAACTACCACTTGGTTTTCTTCTCATTCAAAAGACTCGAGGAATGAGTTGGTGCTGATAATTTTATCCATGTAGCTCACTAATAAATCAAAATCTGAGTCATCACAAATTAAAGTAATTTGAGCATTGATGACCTCATTAGCCTGATCCTGCCATTCTTGAAGTGACCTGATATTACCATGCTCATCAATTATGTCAGGCAGCAGTGTGTCACTCCAATCATCAAAAGTCTTTACTAATTCTTTGATCTTCCTACTCAACTCATCCGGTAAGGCTTGAAAACCTTGAAATGATTTAATCAACACTTTAGGAGGTCTTAGTGATAGTGGCCTATTATTTACATCAAACCTTGAGGCCTTATACATTACATCTAAATCATTGGCCCTAGGGATCCACCTCTTAATTAATGGTATTGCTACCTCCTGATCCCTATCAATGTTCTTTATTACACCTAATAATAAAGAATAAGAAGAATATATAGCTAACAATCTATCATCAACCTTCTCATTTAAATGTCGTAAGATAGCAGTAAAAATCTCCTTGTGTCTTGAAAATACCCTGTCCTCACTTACCTTCAAAGACGCTTGTAGCTCTACAATTTTTTGCATTAACTGCTTCTTTCTTGGATCAATAGAACATCCTAACTCTTCCTCAATTGGTTTCAATGTAGGGTTGAGGAAAGGATTCTGACTGGGAGATCCCAGTGTAGAGACAATGGGGGAAACATGAGGCAATGATCCTGATGTGGAAGGCAATGATCTAATCACTGAAGCAACTAATGTTTCCCCAATCTACCTATATTTTAACCTGTCCACCTCTGTTTGTAGCTCAATATTCCTTTGCTACACCTTATTATACTCTCCAATTATAAAATTATACTTTTTCATAAGGCTCCTTTTTTCAGCCTCCTCTCTCTCTATAGTATTTTGTACAAATTTGGCCACATTTACAGTTAAATTTGTGGCCTTTGTGGTTGAGGTCTCTGAAGCTCTTTTTATTATTATCCCACCTCTCAAATTTGGGTTAATATCAGTAATATTTGGTTTTCTTCCTTGGAGGGCCAAAGCCCATATTGCCAAGGTTTCATATTCCTCACTAAAGGTAGAGTCTTGCAATGCTACCTTGACTTCTTCTTCAGAATTCTGGAGGGGCTGCTTGGACTTCAAAATAGCATTGAAATCTACTGCATCAACAATATCCCACTTAGGTAGAATCAAGAGACCATCTTGATTAACCAACTTTCTCCCTTCCTCTGGAGTGATCTTAAATTCATTCATTACTTCAGCCTTTACCTCATCATCATTTTCCTGATCTGACCTATCGGGCCTCAGTTCTCTTCTTTTCTTGCACTTCTCTTGATATTCCTCCAACTTCATCCTCCATACAAGTTGCAAGAAGACTAGTGTTTTCACAAAAGCATCATCATCCAAAAATTATTTACAAGCCTCCATTCTTGCATCCTGCACACATTTTCCTTTCATGTCTAGGTCGGATAATATCAACTTAATTGGTCTTGGAGGAGAAGGCATGCCCATTTGCATATCTTGATCAGTAACAAAAATCTCATCCACCAAGTCCTCCTAGGATTTCTCACTCCTTCGCCTCTTGGGGCATGGCGTTGATGGTGGTAGTGAGGGACTCCTCTTAGGTGATGACTCTAAATCAATTATTTTTATTAGCCCAGGTGTTTTGAGATGTGAACCTAGTTGTTCATAAAATCTCATTATTTGCTTTCCTTTTCTATCTTCTTCTTCTTCATCACTGTTGTCATGCCTTTTCCTCCTATAAATAGGCTTGGCATCTAGAGGTTGGTAGGTTGGCCTCGCTTCAAGCGGCCTTGTAGCTTGTTACTGTATGCCCAAGTCCAAATCCAGATTTATTTTCTTGGTCATCAGAATACTCATGATTTTTTTGAAATTCTCCATCAAAAAATCTATCTTTTTGTCATAAGGACTGAATTCCATCAATGGATCATACTTTGGATCCATCTTGTGCACAATGGCCAATAGCTTATCATAAGCTACCCATTTCTCTTTGTTCAACTACTGCTTATTCAAATCAAATTCTTTTCTAACCAGGTCCTCAGGGAAATTGAACTCATGAACAAATTTGGCACCTTTTATTCTTTTCCTAAACAAAGCAAAGAAATCCTTAGGATCATGTTGCCTCCTAGGACCAAAACTCAAATAGTAAACTTCAAAAAAATTTCCAAAATGAACCCAACCTCCCTTTGAAATTGAAAAATCATAAACCACCATATAGTCAGAGCAAAAAGTCCCCTTACCATTTCCTATAAGATTATCTTCATGAATACATCCAATTTGCCACATAACCTCAGCAAATTCGACTCTTGGTGGCACATTATAAGGAAATATATGTGGGGTCCCCTGAAAACCATATACCCTCAAAATAGTGTTGACTGGGTATGGGATAATATCACCCCAATTGTGGAAAATCTTCAAATCCAGCCCCCTCCCCTTTGGCCTAAGGAAATCATGCAACTCCTCAGGAACCCTAGGTAAATTTACCATCAATCTGGCTCTTAGTCTTGATGGAAAGATGTTGTTGAAATGTACATAACTGGCATTCTCCCTATTGTATGAAAGGTCAGTAGTCCACACTTGTACTGGCAACCTTTCTCCATTGACAAATTGCTTCAATCTCATCTTCTTGAAGAAAAAATCAGCATTCTTGAACAAAAACATGTGCATTACCATAAAACACCAGTAAAAGGAGGTGTCTGCATCATTCTGTTGCAATTTCAACAACCCTTCATGTATCTTCTCAGCCAAGAAGGAAGCAAAATCATATACTACAGAGAAATTGGGGTGGTGTATCTACACCCCCATGAACATAAAAGCTATAGGCATCATTGTATTAGGGCTAAAACCCAAAATCTGGCATAATGAATAGAAAGTAGCCAAGAAATTTTTGGCAAAACAATCCAATCTGAAAGGCTCCTAGTCACTAGGGCTAATATGAACACTTGAACTTCCTACCATAGCCAAATGAGGTGGGAGCATCTTAGCTCTAAAAAGGGACTTCATCTTCCCATATTCCTATTTCATTCCTTGAAGCTCAATAGGGACCAAGAATACATTGGGCTCACTCAAATCAAAGACCTCTCAAAACTCCTCTTTGTTAATACTTATCAGAATCCTTCCATCGTTATCCCTAACCACCTGTGTGATAGGATCATACCTTGCGGCCACTACCTTGAGCAAATCAACATCAGGAAACACATTTGGAACTACCAATTTCCCCATGTCATACATCCAACCATTTGAAAAAGGATGAGGAAAATTTCTCTGTCCAAACCATAGTTTGAACATCTCCAAACCCTTAAGCGGCACCCTAACATCAGCTATATTAAAAAAATTATACACTAATCCCTCCCCTAGGGTTTTTCCTTGCATTAAAACCATTCCCTTCTTCCTATCATTTGTTGACAACGACAATTGATCTAGGAAATCATCATGTAGGTTTCTATTCAAAAATTTGATCTAGTCAAAATGATGTTTTAATGGTGTCATCCTGAGAAAACTAGGGCTTCCTTTTATTACAGACCTTGAACAAGCTAGGGCCTTACAAGAATGAGAAATTAAAAAACAAATACTTTTTAATTTCCCACAATTTAGCTCACCTATAACCCTAAAATGATTTTCAACAAGATTTTCAACAACCAAATAGTAAATTCCCCCAAAATTTAGATTACAATTTGACTAGGAGATGCAGAATTCAACTTACGGCCTTGTGTTCGCAGAAACCCTAATTCTTCACTACAACAACTCGTGAATTTTTCCTCGGCTTTAAGACTGCTCCACGAAACTGCTTGAATGCTTTGTGATACAATAGAACAGGAAAAATAGCCGCTTTATTACAATTAAATCACACCAAAAAACATCTCATCTACCATTAAAGCTCACTTGCGTGTTGCACTAACAACTTCAATCACATTTGATGTAGATTCAAATATTACCCGTCGATCTTTCACTTTGGCTGGATCATCGAATGACTATCTTTAAATCAATCTGAGATGACCTCCACGATGGAAAATGGCTCACCACCTTCTATGTCGCCAAGGAAATCTATGTGGCGCTCGCTCGTTATATTAAAATAAGTACAAACCTTGCAACATCCGATCACACGATGGTAGACAACCGTGGATCTCAATCACCAATGATCTTGTTCGTTCAAAACAATTGCCAACTCTATCGTTAAACATCGAGCACCTTTCTTGCCGAGATTAAAAATTCTTCGTTCATTCAAAACACATGCATCGTAAAACTGATTTAGTAACCTGGTAGATAGTGTATCAAATCTGAATTAATCTATTAAAATATTCCTCTCATTCCTTCGGCTTCATCAGATGTGACAAGTGGCACTCGCCTGTGTTATCGCGATCAGCCAAAACTATGTGGTGGGGTCATCACGGGATAGTGGGAAATGACTGAGATCAAATGGCCATTCATCAAAAGCCATGAAAATTTATCCCTCTGCAAAATATAAAACATTTTTTATAACAAAAGGGGACATTACTAGGTCGACGACAAATGATGACATAAGTTTTTTTTTAAAAAGAGGGAGCATGGGGCCATCCTAGATGAATCAATGGGACACAAGTTGTTTTTAAAACCCTTCTCCAAAAGGTAACAACCAAATAGATCCAAGCCATGGTCTAAGATAAGACAATAGGGTTTTACACAAATACATGAAAACAAATGTAAAACCCCAACCCTAGGCTTTTCTCAATCATCATGTGGAACCAAAAATATAGGCAAGATCAAATGGAACTTGTAGAACAAGAATTGAAGTTCCATCAGTGGCTCCAGTTGGGGACGTTCATTCCATTGGAATGAAGCGAGATCTTAGAATCTCAGATTGAGCAAACCAATTACATAGATGACCAAAATGGGTTGTCCAGACCAAACAACCCAATAGGAAAGAAACCTACCACTAACATATATATAAACCTAAACTACTATTCATGGAAAAACATACTTCAAGTGAAGTACAACTTTAAGAATTGTCCATGAATTGGTAGTTCAAGAATATCCCCTATCATCTCTTGGAGGAAGTATGAATCTTCACCCCACAAACTATTGATAAAAAATGGACCCAACTAGATTGCATCAAATTTTCCATGTTTTCCTTTATCTTCTAATCTAGCATTCCACATTAGGACCAGATCTCCATCTTGGAAGCTCCTTGTAGTTTCCTTTTTTTCATACAATTTATTTACTTGCAACTGCAATTTTTCATTTTTCATTTGAGCCTCCCTCCTAGTTTCATCCAATTCTATGAGAGCTTCTACTCTTAATTGCATTTCTTCATCAATTTCATTATCATATGTGTAGAAAAAATTATACATCTCCATCAGATTATTCTAGGGAAACCTTGCATTTATCCCATAGGCCAAGTCAAATGGGGCACAACCTATTTCTTTCTTCATAGTTACCCTATCTACCGAAATTGCTAATCTCAACTGAGAATCCCATGCCTTCTTATTTTTATCCAAGATTCTCTTGATGATTTTCATCAAGATTTTATTGCTTGATTTTGCTTGTCCATTTCCCTGTGGGTGATATGGTGATGGATAAGAAATTTGGATCCCATGCTTCTCACAAAATTCTATGTATTCTTCATATTTGAAACACATTGCATTATCCGAAACAATCCTTTTTGGACATCCAGACCTAGTCAATATGTTGCTCATCAGGAAGTCAATTACCACTTTACTAGTTTCTCTCTTTGTTGGAATTGATTCCACCCACTTGGTAAAATAGTCAGTGGCCACCGATATCCATGAGTGGCCTCCACTAGACTTACATGCTATCTCTCCCACAAAGTCAATACCCCATTGCTGAAATTGAGATTGCACTGTAACTTGGTTTAGAGGAAAGTTACCAGAGAATTTTAACTTACCAGAGAAATGTTGACAAGCATCACATGTCTTTACCAATTGGTGTGCATATTTAAAAATAGTAGGCCACCAAAATCTAGCCCTCATTATCTTATGTGCAATTTTTTTAGCCATGTAATGCCCTCCACAAACTCCACTGTGCATCTCAATCAGAATTTCATGTGCTTGATTTTGATGTACACACTTTAGCATGACACCTTCCCTATTTATCCACCAATGCTTACCAGCTACAATAACATACTTGATAACATGTATTTTCAATTTCCTTTTCTCATTATCACTTAAGTCATCAGGACATCTCATCTTTTGCAAATAATAAATCACACCTTTATACCATTCAGAATGTTCCATATCACATATGTGTGATCTATTCTCCTCTTCTTGCAAATTTATCTAATTTTCTTCTAGATTACTTTGGGCCATAAGCTTGGCCAATCTGTGTCCTCTTACAATCTTAGTAATCTATATCTCAATATTGAATTCTTGGATCCTATTGATCCATCTACACCCTCTTCCAGACACTTCCTGCTAGGTGAAGATATCTTTGACAACAACACTAGGTACATATGCAACCACAATAGCTCCCATCAAATAAGGCCTAAAGACTTTTACTGCCTTCACCAACACATATTCTTGTTTCTCATTAATATCATACTTAAGCTCCATAGCTTGTAAAGATTTACTGAAAAAGGCTATAGGTTGTTCAAAACCTTTTGTATTATTTTGCAACAACACAACTGCAATTGTGTGGAAAGAAGCAAATGAAAAGATCTATAAGGGTTTAGAAAAATAAGGGGTTTTCAATACAGGAGCCTCCTTTATTGCTTGCTTAGTGGCCTAGAAGGATTGTACAGACTCCTCTCCTCATTCAACCTTAGCTCCCTTCTTAAGAATCTTGGAAATTGGGTGAACTATCTCAACAAAATTTGTCATAAACCTCCTTAGGAAGTTTATCTTTCCAAAGAAAGATTGTATACCTTCTACATTGCGGGGTTGTGAGATTTTGTCTATTACAATTACCCTCTCTAGATCAATTTTGACTCCATCCTTGGAAACAATATATCCCAACAATTTTCCCTCTCTTACCCCAAATGCACATTTCTTCAGATTTAAAGAGATACCATACTCCAATGCTCTACTAAATACCTTCTCCAAATTCTCACAATGATCATCTTCTTTCTTGGAGTATGCTATCAAGTCATCTTGGTATATCACAAAAAACAAGTTAATGAAATCTAAAAATGCCACATCCATGGCTCTTTGAAAAGTAGCCCCTACATTTGTTAGACCAAAAGGCATTCTCACATAAACCCATGTTCCCCAAGGTGTAGTGAACTTTGTCATATATTGATTAGATTCCTTGACCATGAGCTGGTTGTAACCAGAAAACCCATCCATCATAGAAATTAATTCACGGCCTGTCACCCTTTGCAACATGGCTTCCATATTTGGTAACGGATAGTTGTCTTTTAATGAAGACACATTCAAACTCCTGAAGTCTACACATAACCTGATGTCTCCATTTTTCTTTCTTACTCGCACTAAGTTTGACATCCAAGATGAATGTCTAATTGGCTTGATGATCCCTACATCCCTTATCTTCATTAACTCTTCTTGCATTTTGGGGGCTAAGGTAGGATTAATAGGCATTTGTTTTTGCCTAAATGGCTTAGTACCATCACTCAAGGGAATCTCATGTTGGAATAGATACTCCCTGTATGTCTTAAGATTATCATAGGACCATGCAAACACATGTATAAACTTCCTCAATAAGTCAATTAGCATTCGTCTCACCTTTGGTGATAGTTTCTTTCCAATATATACCTTTTTTGGTGATGCTTCTTATCCAAGATTTATCTCTTCCAATTCATCAAGATGCGAAGCAGTATGATTAGCCTTTGTCCTATCCTGATTTTCAAATACTCTTTCTAATACAATTAAACCCTTAGGAATTGTATTTTTTTTTAACTGAATTACCTCATTTCCAAACAGAGTATCTTTACCATCAATTTTTTCTACAAAAGCTCCAAAGTCAATTTCTTGACTTTCATATTCATCCACACAATTCAAGAATCTCAATATGTCATCATCATTATCAAAAAATTTCCATTTTTTGATATTATCAGGAACTGATGGCCTAGTTTGCACTTCAATCTTTGAGATCCTAGCAAAGGTTATATCATCTGGTTTTAGCACAATGTCTTCTAATAAATCTACCACTTTGTTGTGGCCTCTCTCCATCCAACCTATGCCAAATGAATCAAATTTTTCCATCTCATCCCAAGCAACATTCCTATACTGTTTCAACCTCTTATTCTTTGATACATACCTAACTCTGACTTGGGAAACCACAAGCTCAGAATCTCCAATTACTTTGAGTTTCTTAATCCCATGCTTTTCAGCCAATCTTAACCCCAATTATAAATGCCTCATACTTCACCATATTATTGGTGCAATCAAATGATAGAGTGAAAGAGAACATAAATGTCTTTCCACTTGGTGACTGCGTATGTTAGAATGTGTAAATCAAATTGAATCTAAACTAATACACCAATGAAACATTAGATTGAAGAAATTAAATTAAAGAAAGTAAATGCAAACTCTAAACCACAGTTTCTTCAAATTCGTTCCATTGTCCTCTATCTCCAAGGATTCATTTCAAGATGCTTGCTCTCAATTTTTTAAAATAGCAGCTTGTAGAATGGCTACTTGAGAGAATGAGATTAAAAATGCATATGCATTGCTACAACATTTAAGCTATGAAAATTGAAATGCTATGAATGCTAAGATGCGACTATCGTAACTATGCATGAAAATATGAGATTCGAGGTCCTTTTCCACTCATAAGAGGGTTGTATTTATATATTTTTGAAGGTAGGAATTGAATTCGCCAAGATCGACGGTCGAGTTCAAACCTATTAAAATGAACGGTGAGAGATCGAGAATTTGAAAAGAAGATGGAAGTTTAAGAGACGGATGAAGAAATGAAGAGACAATTGAAAGGTGTCTCTCATAATTAAATAAATAAATATTCAATTATGTGTGAGAAATGAAAAGGCTTTTAAATATTAAAAATATTTAATTATGTGAGAAGAGGAAAAAACTTTTTAATTAAATATTGAAAATATTTAATTATGTGAGAAGAGGAAAAAGCTTTTTAATTAAATATTGAAAATATTTAATTATGTGAGAAGAGTGGGAAATTTAGAAAATGCTTTAATTAATTATTGAAAATATTTAATAAAATGTGGAATGAAGAATATCATTTAAATTTAGAATTTAAACTTGTGATAATTAATGTAAATAAATTGTGAAATCTATTTAATTAATTAAGAGGAATGTAGCATTAATTAAATAAACTTATTTATTTAATTAAATTGGAAGAATTGGAAAATGAACAATATAAATAAATAATTAAATTTATTTATATGTAGATGACTTAAGAATATTAATTAAATAAATCATATTTAATTAATTAACAGGTTTGGTTAACCGTGACCATTTTCAGATGTGTACATTTTTCCCCTCTTTGAAGTGATGTGTTTTACGCATTGCTTCAAAGAATTTTGCTCCAGATTTTTGAAAGTAACGATGCTATATGCCCCCTCGGGTGATGAATCAAATAAAGATGATTTTTGGAAATTTTTACTGATTTGTTATCTGATTCATCTACCGATAAAGATGATTTGATGAAAACCCCTATTGAAAGATTGATATGAAGATGAAGAACTTTGATTTTGCCCCGATTGATGATGCTTTTTGATTGATAAATTTGCTTCCATGCGATGTGAAAAACAAATAGTAGATGAAATTGATTGATAAATTTGCTTCCATGTGATATGAAAAACAAATAGAAATGATAGATTTGCTTTCTTGATTGAAAGTCAAATAGATAAAAATTGAGTCATGATGACTGCTAAATTTCTTTCCATGTGATATGAAAAACAAATAGTAGATTTGATTGATAAATTTGCTTCCATGCGATATGAAAAAAAATAGAAAGATTTTGAGTCATGATGACTGTTAAATTTGTTTTCATGCGATATGAAAAACAAATAGTATTGATAGATTTTCTTTCCCGATTGAAAGTCAAATAGATAGATTTTGAGTCATGATGACTGTTAAATTTGTTTCCATGCGATATGAAAAACAAATAGAAATTAATTTGAACTTGCTTGATGTACTGATTGAGATGATATTGTTTTTTGAAACCTTAAATTAAACTATGTTACAGGCTCGTTTAGTGACTTCTTGATATTGTTGAACTCATTCAACATGAAACTGGCATTGGTTTTATCACCATATTGTTCCTTGAAACATTTTTCAAATTCATCCCATGAACCAATACTAGCATTAGGTAGACCTCTATACCAATCCCTTGCATCTTCTACCAAGGATTGTACAAATAATTTCATTACAACATCTTCATGCTCTACCTCATAATCATTCAACATATCCATAAAATCTTTTAAATGTTCCTCTGTTGTCACAACATTGTTGCTAGCAAATTTACTCATCTTTTCTCTCAAATCATCAAGGATGGGATCTGGATAAACTAGAATACCATCAAAGTATAATTTCCTATATCTTTCCAACTATATAGGTCTTCTTTGAAATAATCCTTCTATCTTCTGAAAGTCAACACTAGATCTTATATTTTGCACCCTAGGACCATCCTAATTTAGATTTACAAACTTAGTAGCATGGTTTTCGGGCCATAATTGTTTGTGTTGGTATCCAAATTTATCTTAGGACCAAATCTTGAGGCATCTTGGTGACTTGATGAGGTTGCAGCATGTGTAGCCTCATCCATGCTTGACATATTTAGGAAACCTATTTTTCTTTTCATTTCTGCATTTGCAGCCTCAATTTTTGTCCTCTCTAATTCCTCAGCAAGAGCCTCACCCTCCCTTCTAACCTTTCCAAGGTAGTTTCATCTTGTAATGGTACATGTGGTGGAAGGTCTCATTTAGGAGGGTGCAATATCACCTTATCACTTATTTTAGTCCCCTCAGCCTTTTGTTTTCCCTTGTCTAGAACGGGTCTAGGATTTGGATCACTTGGTTGAGGCTTGATAGGTTCTGAGGGTTTTGGGTCTGATGGTTTTGATTGGGTATCAACTTGAGCTACGGGACCTACCTTAGATGCGGGATTTATCTCCTTATCAAAGAATTCACATACAATAGGACCCTCAACACTTGGCTTAGGTTTTTCTTGGTTCAAGGCTTTCATTGTTGCCAAATATCTAATCAATGTATCTGTCTTAATTACAACATGCATGAGTTTTGTTTCTCTCTCTTTTTATCTTTTCCTCCTAAGCTTAGCTTGTTTTTGGATCTCTCGCCTTAAGGAGTCAATGTCTACAAAAACATCTTCAAGGTCAGGCAAGGTCATCTCATAACTCAATGTATCACTTAGATCTATTAGGTTCACTTCTTCAAGTACATGTCTAGATAATAAAGGAGTTCCATCATCCTTAGTAGGAGGAGGAGGCACATCACTACTGCTTTCTCTATGATGGCTTCGACTTCTACTCCTACTTCTTCTCTTTTCAGAGTATTGAACACTAACAGGTTCTTTATTTTGACAGGTTACATCCTCTTGGTTTGTTGTATTAAAAAATACATCAAAAAATCCATAGCTATCTAACTCTAAACTTTTAGACACCTTTTCAAAAGTTTCAAGGATAGGTTGTAAAGACTAACTTGTACCTTGATGTACAGGATTTTGTGAAGTGGGAGAAACATGACTAGATTCTGGTTTTTTCTTTATCCAATCCTTCTTCTTAGTTTTAGGAAGTTCACTCTCCAATGTCTGTTTCGGTTGATTTTTCATGAACAACCTGGTGTTCTTCATTCTACATACTTGTCCAAAATATCCTTCAACTTATATTAAATCTTCAAAATAAGATGCACACTGGTGCAAAGACTTCAGAGTCACCACCCAATTATCTTGGGAATACCAATTATCTAGAAATACTTGGTGAATTTCAAAAGACCTTTGGAAATTTGTATTGACAATGTACAATGTAATTCGCCAATGACTCAAAACCCTTTAAATAACATAAAATATGGACAAACCTAACATAGAACCATGGGCTCGGCCTTCAAATCATAGAAATACTATGAAAACTCTATGCAAAATGGACAACCAACACACTGAAAAGAAATATTTATATTAACATCCCCAGTAGAGTCATCATTTTGTTTGTTGTTTTCACTCTAACCAGGTTGATCTCCTAATCTACCTATGGGATTTCTAATTCCAATCAAGGGTAGCTCAAAGGACCTAGACAAACTGATGAGGATTTTAAAGACCTCCTACACTTTGGGCTCTGCAAGACCTGGGAGGGTGATCCCTTAATGTGTTTACAACCTTTGCACCATTATCATAAACAACATTAATAATAAAAAATAATCTCACTTAATAGCTCAACAGAATGGGATAATACTGAATAGAATTGAGTGTTCATCAATAATATCAACCATTTGGAGCATGAGATAATCATAACAATACTACAAAGTAAAATATATTCATTAATTTTCAATTTGTAGCAAGCTCTAGGTGAACACAAACAAATACTGAATCTCACAAATAGGTACAACTTAGATCAGTGCCTTATTTCCATTGGAGGAGTCAAATTCACAAATACCTAAGGATTTATAATAGTTTCAACACATGGCATATAATATCTTCAATAATATTTCCTTACAATATCACCAATATACACCCCAACTCAATACTACTTATCAAATCCTTGTACAAAACATATCAACCTACAATCTCATTTAAGCATTTTAATTAATTCTTTGAATTAAAGCTAAAACAAGAATTGTACACACCATAATAGTGAGATAAACAACATAACCCTTGATCATTTTATTCAGAATTCAAATATTCTTGTACACGGGAGAGACATGAGCTCAAATTTATCAGTTTAATTCAAATGTTAGTACTGTCATAAAACATCATATCTCCATGAATTCAAAACCTACAACAAAATGACTCAAAACCTAACTTGAGTTTTCTTTATAACCATCAGAATTTACAATTGCTTTGCAAGTTTACCTAGACTCGACCAAAAATTTATAACTTGCTAACCCATACTTCTAGCCTTGAAATCCTTCTTATAGAAAATGAAGGAGAAAACAAGCATCGGGCCAGAAAGCACACTTGTCACTAGCTAGTTGGACCACTTTGTGACATTTCAAAAAAAAATTACAATAGAAAACTCCCTCGAAGAATCTTCTTGTTCATTCCTATCTTGCCCATTGAGAATGGTTTGATGTAGCAAAAAATCTTTAAGAACTCCACACTAAAACTGCCATCGAAAAAAAAAATGGAATTTGTTGTAACTGCAATAGTTGATTAGTTAACTGTTAGCAGCCTAATCCCACTTCACTCCTACTTAGTTAAATATATATTCACCCACTACCAGCACTCTTCATCACTTGGCCAATTAAAACTGATTACCTCACTTACCTTGACACTATAAGGCATATATTCAACTACCACTTGGTTTGCCTCTCATTCAAAAGACTCAAGGAATGAGAGGGTGAAAATAATTGTATCCATGTAGCTCACTAATAAATCAAACTCTGAGTCATCACAAACTAAAGTAATTTGAGCATTGATGACCTCATTTGCCCGATCCTTCCATTGTTGAAGTGACCTAATATTACCCTGCCCATCAATTATGTCAGGCAGCAGTGTGTCACTCCAATCATCAAAATTATTTGATCTTCCTACTCAAGTCATCTGGTAAGGCTTGAAAACCATGTAATTATTTAACCAACACTTGAGTAGGTCTTAATGACAGTGGCCTATTATTATCATCAAACCTTGAGGCCTTATAAATTACATCTAAATAATTGGCCCTAGGGATCCACTTCTCAATTAATGGTATTGCTACCTCTTGATCCTTGTCAATGTTATTAATTGCACCTAACAATAAAGAATAAGAAGAACATACAACTAACAATATATCATCAACCTTCTCATTTAAATTTCGCAAGACAACACTAACAATCTACTTTTGTCTTGAAAATACCCTGTCCTCACTTACCTTCAGAGATGCCTCTAGCTCTACAATTTTTTGCATTAATTGCTTCTTTTTTGGATCACTAGAATATTCTAACTCTTCTTCAATTGGTTCTAATGTAGGGCTGAGGGATGGAGTCTGACTAGGAGATCTCAGTGTAGAGACAATGGGGGAGATAGGAGGCAATGATCTTGATGTGGAAGGCAATGATCTAATCACTAGAGCAACTGATTTTTCCCCAATCTATCTGTATTTTAACCTGTCCACTTCTGTTTATAGCTCAATATTCCTTTTATGCACCTTATTATACTCTCCAATCATAAAATTATACTTTTCCATAAGGCTCCTTTTTTCAGCCTCCTCTCTCTCTATAGTCTTTTGTGCCAATTTGACCACATTTATAGTTAAATTTGTGACCTCTATTGTTGAGGTCTCTGAATCTCTTCTTATTATTACCCCCCTCTCAAATGTGGGTTAATATCAATAATATTTGGTTTTCTTCCTTGGGGGGCCAAAGCCCATATTGCCAAAGTTTCATATTCCTCACTAAAGGAAGAGTCTTGCAATGATGTCTTGACTTCTTCTTCATAATTCTGGAGGGGATGCTTGGACTTAAAAATAGCATTGAAAGCTACTGCATCATCAATATCCCACTCAGGTAGAATCAAGACACCAACTTGATTAACTAACTTTCTCCCTTCCTCTGGAGTGATGTTCTTAAATTCATTCATTACTTCAGCCTTTACCTCATCATCATTTTCCTGATCTTACCTATCAAGCCTCAGTTCTCTTTTTTTCTTGCACTTCTCTTGATATTCCTCCAACTTCATCATCCATACAAGTTGCAAGAAGACTTGTGTTTTCACAGAAGAATCATCATCCAAAAATTATTTACAATCCTCCATTCTTGCATCCTGCACACATTTTCCTTTCATGTCGAGGTCGGATAATATCAACTCAACTGGTTTTGGAGGAGAAGGCATGCCTATTTGCATATCTTGATCAGTAACAATAATCTCATCCACCAATTCCTCTTGGGATTTCTCAATCCTTCGCCTCTTGGGGCTTGACATTGATGGTGGTAGTGAGGGACTCCTCTCAGGTGATGAATCCAAATCAATTATTTTTATTGCCCCAGGTGTTTTGAGATGTGAACCTCGTTGTTCATACAATTTCATTATTTGCTTTCCTTTTCTATCTTCTTCTTCTTCATCACTATTGTCATCCCTTTTCCTCCTTTAAATAGGCTTGTGATCTGGAGGCTGGTAGGTTGCTCTCTCTTTGAGTGGCCTTGTAGCTGGTTCCTATATGCCCAAGTCCAAGTCCAAATTTATTTTCTTGGTCATCAGAATACTCATGATTTCTTTGAAATTCTCCATCAAAAAATCAATATTTTTATGATAAGGATTGAATTCCATCAATGGATCATACTTTGGATCCATCTTGTGCACAATGGCCAATAGCTTATCATAAGCTACCCATTTCTCTTTGTTCAACTCCTACTTATTCAAATAAAATTCATGAAAAAATTTGGCACTTTTTATTCTTTTTCTAAATAGAGCAAAGAAACGGTCAGGATCATGTCGCCTCCTAGGACCAAAACTCAAATGGTACACTTCAAAAAAATTTCCAAAATGAACCTAGCCTCCCTTTGAAATTACAAAATCAGAAACCACCATATAGTCAGGGTAAAAAGTCCCCTTACCCTTTCCAATAAGGTTATCTTCATGAATACATCCAATTTGCCACATAACCTTAGCAAATCCAACTCTTGGTGGCACATTATAAGGAAATATATGTGGGGTCCCCTGAATACCATATACCCTCAAAACAATGTTGACTGGGTATGGGATAATGTCACCCCAATTGTGGAAAATATTCAAATTTGGTTTCCTCCCCTTTGGCCTAAGGAAATCATGCAACTCCTCAAGAACCCTGGGTAAATTTACCATCAATCTGGCTCTTATTCTTGGGTATGTGAAGGATCATCATGGAAAAAATAGGCCCTTAAGTGGCGATGAAAATTCAGAAAATCAGAGTTAAGCAATTTGATGTAGAAATTTGAATAAGTAAATCTATATTATTTCAAAAATATGTAAGAATAGAATTTGTAAAAAATTGAATATAGTTTCTAAACTACTAGGTTTTTTTTTTTTTTATTAAATCTATTTGGTGAAAATTTGAAATTTCAATGTAGTGGTACTTAAATTTCAGGGAAAAAATAAGAACTAGGTGTCTATCTAACCACCCTAACCATAATAAAATGATAATTATTTTTTATAAGATTTTAGATATAAGTATATGACTCATGTCCCAATGTGGTGCATATGTTTTTGTAATTTGTTTCCAATTAAATAATTAATTATTATTTTTTTATTACAAATTTTAAAAATATAAAAACTCGTATGTTTGACCACCTTAACTTGGTCAAAAATTCATGAAATTCAATTCCTTTTTTTCAATCCTATAGTATAGGAAGCATGGAACGTGATGCATGTTTTAGATTCAAAAAATGTGATACTGTTTGAAAGCTATAGATATTTTTCAATCAGCCTATCAATCAAGACTTTAGTTGTAATTCAAATAGAAAATGAACATTAATTCAAAAATGTGATGTTAAAAAAACAAACACAGTTTAATCTAGAAAAGCTTACTATTATCGATATGGACTGTCGAAATCTAATTTCTTTGAATAATTACTTATTAAATTTAAAGTAAAGCATAATTTATATTGGTGGGAAGCTGAGAATCTCCTTTCAAAACCCTTTTCATTTCATCAATTTTGGGGAAAAAAAGAGTCATCAACCACATGGGGCATCATATCACTTACATATCACCACTTTTTGGTCCATCATGATCATGCACATACCCTCTTGATGGAAAGTAGTTTCCAAACTATACATAATTGGCATTCTCCCTATTGTATGAAAAGCCAATGGTCCACACTTGTACGGGCAGCCTTTCTCCATTGACAAATTGCTTCAATCTCATCTTCTCGGAGAAAAAATCAGCATTCTTGAACAAAAAAATGTGCATTAACATAGAATACCAGTAAAAGGGGGTGCCTGCATCATTCTTCTACAATTTCAATAGCCCTTCATGTATTTTCTCAGCCAAGAAGGAAGCAAAATCATATACTATAGAGAAATTGGGGTGTTGTATCTGCACCCCTATGAACATAAAAGCTATAGGCATCATTGTACTAGGGCTAAAACCCAAAATATGGCATAATGAATAGAAAGTAGCCAAGAAATTATTGGCAAAACAATCCAATGTGAAAGGCTCCTAGTCGCTAGGGCTAATATGAACACTTGAACTTCCTGCCCTAGCCAAATGAGGTGGGAGCATCTTAGCTTTGAAAAGGGACTTCATCTTCCCATATTCTTGTTTCATTCCTTCAAGCTCAATAGGGACCAAGAATACACTAGGCTCACTCAAATAAAAGACCTCTCGAAACTCCTCTTTGTTAATACTTAGCAAAATCCTTCCATCGTTATCCCTAACCACCCATGTGACAAGACCATACCTTGCAGCCACTACCTTGAGCAAATCAACATCAGGAAACACATTTGGAACTACCAATTTCCCCATATCATACCTCCAGCCATTTGAAAAAGGATGAGGCAAATTTCTCTATCCAAACCATAGTTTGAACATCTCCAAACCCTTAAACGGCACCCTAGCATCAGCTATATTAAAACAATTATACACTAGGGTTTTTCCTTGCATTAAAACCAATCCCTACTTGCTATCATTTTTTGAAAATGATAATTGATCGAAGAAATCATCATATAGGTTTCTATTTGAAAATTCAATCTAGCCAGAATGATTTTTTAATGGTGCCACCTTGAGTAAACTAGGGCTTCCTTGTATTACAGGCCTTGGACAAGCTAGGGCCTTACGAGACTACAAAATTACAAAACAAATAATTTTTTATTTCCCACAATTTAGCTCACCTATAACCCTAAAATGATTTTCAACAAGCTTTCCAACAACCACATAGTAAATTCCCCCAAATTCATATTACAATCTAACTAGGAGATGCAAAATAAAACTTATGGCCTTGTGCTCCTAGAAACCCTAATTATTCACTGCAACAACTCGTGAATTCTTTCTTGGCTTTAAGATTGCTCCATGAAACTGCTCGAATGCTTTGTGATACAATAGAACAAGAAAAATAACCACTTTATTACAATTAAATCACACCAGAAAACATCTCATCCACCATTAAATCTCACTCGCACACTGCACCAATGACTTCAATCACATTTGATGTAGATTCAAATATTATCCATTGATCTTTCACTTTGGTTGGATCATCGAACGACTATTTTTAAATCAATCTGACATGACCTCCACCATGGAAAATGGCCCACCACCTTCTGTGTCGTCAAGGAAATCCATGTGACGCTCGCCCGTGATATTGCAATAGGTAAAAACCTTGCAAATTTCGATCATGCAATGGCGGGAAACCATGGATCTCAATCACCAACAATCTTGTTCATTCAAAACAACTACGAACTCTATCATTAAACATCGAGCACCTTTCCTATCGAGATTAAAACATCTTCGTCCATTTGAAACATGTGCATCTTATAACTACTTTTGTAACCCACTAGATAATGTTTCAAAGCTAGATTAATGTATTAAAGTATTCCTATCATTCCTTCGGCTTCACCAAATGTGACAAATGGCACCCACCCATGATATCATGATCAACCAAAACTATGTTGTGGGGTCATCACGGGATAGCGGGGAACAACTGAGATCAAACAACCATTCATCAACGACCATGAAAATTTATCCCTCTACAAAATATAAAACATTTGTTAAAACAAAAGGGGACATTACTAGGTCAACGACAAACGATGACATAAGTTGTTTTTTAGAAAAGAGGGAGCATGGGGCCATCCTAGACGAATCAATGGGACACAAGTTGTTTTTAAAACCCTTCTCCAAAAAGTAATGACCAAACAAATCCAAGCCATGGTATAAGATAAGACATTAGGGTTTTACGCAAATACATGAAAACAAATATAAAACCCCAACCCTAGGCTTTTCTCAATCATCATGTGGAACTAGAAACATAGGTAAGATCAAATAGAACTTGTAGAACAAGAATTGAAGTTCCACTAGTCACCCTAATGAAAACCTAGCAAATAGGAATCTTGGTGACAACATAAAAAGAAAAAAAGCAAAAAAATCAGAAAAAGATAAAAATACAAAAAAGTGAAAAATCAAAAAAATCATTACCTTCATGAAAACCTCGCAAACAAGCATTTGGTAACAACAAAAAAATCATAAAATTTGAAAAAGTGCAATAAAAACAAATGGTGAAAACCTAGTAAACAAATGCTATTTGTGATAAGTCGGCTTCTCCATCTCTTTGAGCATGTGTTGGTCATCTGCTTCTACCATCATCGCACATTCACACCTATCATATAACAATCTTCATGTCCATATCTAGCTATTGCGGTCATGTCCCACCTTGGATTGGTCATCATTGTACATATCCATAATAAATCTTGTTTTTCTCTCACTAGGGGAAAAATCTTGATCTCACTAGGGGCAAAAAATTGTGGAACTTAAAACAACCAGCAAGAAAACAACAAGACAAATCTCAAAAAACAAAACAATCATTGTAACTGTCACATCATCAAAATTGAACATCAAGCAGGTCAAATAAGCAAACATTTAACTCAAATCAAACATCAAGACCCAATCAAATCAATCATCACTGAAGGATCATCTTCTGAATCATGGTTGGATCACTTTAACAAAAATGTTCAATTGATGTTATCTCGATTGTTGTCATCAATTCTTCATATTACCTCAATGATTTCACGAACTAGAGGGGCTATGATTGAGAATGATTTTTATCTTTATCTATTGTTTGTGAGTCACTCATTACTATTATGCAAATTATCATGGGACATGCTCTACAAAGTATCATTAATGATGGGTGAAGCCATAATAGTGGTTTACAATTCAAGTGAGGAAGGAAAACACACAAAAAATGACCCCAAGGCAAAAAATATAAATTTTGGGGTTCGTACAAACCTATTGATTCGACTGAAACCATAAGGGGTTCACTTGAACTAGGTTTCAAGTGAACCTCTTGGAATCTTGGCCACCAAAAAAACAAAAAACATGCATTGGAAATGGGTTCGAGTGAACCCCTCTGAAGGGGTTCCTTTGAACCTAGGTTTGCTCGAACCCCTAGGGGTTCGTACGAACCCTCCTTATCCCTCATCCCATCCTAAGACACAAAAAAACTAATCTTTTGGAACTTCGGAGCTCAGGTTGAGGATGAAAATGGAGGAATCTTCACAAACCCAACTGGAATCTGGTAGTCCTCAAAATGAGCTATCCAATGAATATAATTTTAATATATTTTTGTTTTATTACGTATTTGTTTTTTTAGTTTTATTAAACATAGGTTTTTCATCAAAAAAGAAGGTCTTTATTTTGCACATGTGGAAAAATAGCAGATTATCAAAACAAAAAATTGAAAAATATGAGTGCACCAGATATTGAAGTCCTTGATCCAACAAAAAAAAAAATTGAATTTTGATATATACAAAAAATGTTATGCGTTATACGGTCGCGCTATGTTTGAATTGTAATTTTTTTGACTTTGAAACTTGATTAAAGAAAAAATATTCAATAAAAAACTATCTAACCAAGTAGAAGCACTAGATATCAGAGTAACAAATCTAAATTTGAAAGAATTATAATTTTATCGTTCATGGAAAAAAAATTATGCATTATACGGTGTGTGTCATTTTTTAAAAATGTTGTTTTCTGAAAAAAGAAAAAAAAACAACAATTTTCATGGGAGATGGAAAAAGAAGTGCAATCTGATTCCAAAAATTTTGAAAAAAATATTTTTAGAATCTGCAGAAAAAGTGTGATGAGAATCTAGTTTGTATCATCTTCAAATTCGTCATGGTTTAGTCGCTATAGGTGCCCGAATGTGAAGATTTAGTTAAAAATAATAATTTCAGCATCTAGTTTTGTCAAAAATTGTAAACCAGTATTGTGGGATCACCTTGACATTATGAATTTTCCAAGGAACATGATTAACTCTTGTTTGTTTACACAAGTGATGCTCAAGTCATCTTGGTCTAATTATACCTAGATGCTTGTGTTATCTTGTATTATCAAATATGAATGGAAGTTGTGTGGAAGTTGTACTCAGGTCATCATGGTCTAATTATACCATCGATGTTTGTACCAACTTTCAACATAATAAAATGCTCAATGATGATAATAACCACAATGAATAAGATGACAACAATGCATAGATATAATTGCACTCATGATAGTTCTGCATTTGCATTATAGATTTTTCCAAAGCTGGTACCTCTCAACATGATGTTATCTCTCACTACCAGATTGAGTACACTTGATATAACAGAAAAATCATTCATTTGCATTGACATTTGCACATCATATCAATAAAAGGACATCATCATAAATCCATCCATACATCAAATCATTATCATATTAGGCATCATACATTTGCAACATCCACTATCACAAATCATTCGTTTATTCATTCATTATAATATTTGCATCATGAAAAAATTCCAACAAATAAAGAATTTCCCATAATACCATCATTCATAATCCATATCATACATCAAGATCATAATAAATGCATTCTTTCATTCATCCATAATTCATCCATATATGCATTCATCATGGAAACCATTCATAATAACATCATAATTCACTTGCATTTATGCATTTTGGTCACATATTTGCATAGAAAATGCCAAAAATACAAGAAAGTGCATTACATTTCATTTGCATTATAACATTCATTGCATAATCCATAATCATCCATTGGGGGATGACATAAAATAATACATACATACATAAAGCATCATCCATAACCATAATTCATTTACATAATCATCCATACACCTAGGTCATTTATTAGCCTCATGAAAAATCCAAAAAGAGAGCATTATCATACAAATGCACATTTCATGTTCAAATAACAATACATTCATTTATCATACATTTAGGATCCACAAACCATACATCCATACATTAAACCATACATGTCCATGCATCAAATAATACATTTGCATTACATAATAAAACCATTTCTGCATTCATTCATTCATCCATACATCGATATATACATGGAAAAAATGCAAAAAGACAATGCATCTCATATCATTTGCATAACACAACATCATCATCTCATTAATGTATCCATAACATAATCATATAGAATATCATCATCACATAAAACATAAATTAAATGCATCCATCATAAACATCCATAATAAAAAGCATCAACACATAGATCACCAAACGTCGATGCATATCATATAACCTCAAAATAATAGCATGTCAAGTGTGCAATGATATCAAATGAACTGAGAAATGATACATCAAAAATGTGGCAAAATTTGAGTCTCTGAATAAAAGTACAATAAAATCAAGTGTGACCACGTGATCCTGTGGTACTCCCCTTGGAGGTCGTAGGCCTCTCCCCATCATAGCCTGACCCTGATGACCCTACTCCTAATGGACCTCTTGGAAGTGGTTGTGTCACACCCCTGCTAGTGGTATGAGGCTAGGAGTGACCGGATCTCGAGCGAGCATAGCCGAATCTCTGCTCTGCTGGGATTTCCTCATGGTACCTGCCCTAGTAATAATCTGCCTCATTGGCAAAATCTCTTAGCTCACAGACTAGTCCCTTGTCTCGGTACCCTTGGCAGTTGTTTGGATCCTATCTGCCACTACCATTGGCACTGCCTGCTCTCCCTGTCTCCTAGAAGAATCTCTCTCCATAGTAAGGGTGGCTACCTAGGCATACAGCTGTACCATCTTCCCTTGCAACTATAGTTGTGTTTGTGCTTGTCCCTATACTTGAGCCTATGCCTGAGCTAGTTGTCCCTGCAATGCCTACACCTACCACTAAAGATTTTGTACTAGGGCCTCCAACCAAACTATTTGTGCCTACTACCTCTGGGAAGGAATCCTCAGTATCACTGATCGCTTCCTGATAGAAGTTGATCTCCTCCTCTTGGGGATGACCCCAAAATTCAACATATCCCTCCCACCGCCTCCTCCATCTCTACCTCCATCTTTGTCTCCATCTCCCCTATCATCTGCTTCGTCATCTCCTTCCTCCTCCTCTACCTCCTCCTCCTCACCTCCATCCCCTCTCCTTTGCACTTCCTAATCGACCCTCCTCCCAACCTCCAAAATCAGTACAAGCTCGTCCAGACTCAAAATCCATGGAAATGGATGTGTGTAAAAATACTCAGCATACTCTGTCGTCATCTACACATCCTCTATCTCCCTATGTACTACCAAAAAATTGGTTGTAATCCATAATACTCTACACATGTCATATCATAATCTAGGGTTGGCCCCTACTTTGGAATGTCATATCTCTTATGAGCATAGTGTTCTACCCCCTAAGGCATCCCCTGAACCTTGCCATACTGCCTATACACTCTGCCAAAAAGGAATCTTTCAAGAATGTGTGGCATCCTGCCAATAAGATATCTGCTACAAAAGACATATGGCATCTCAATATCATCCTCTAGCCATACCTCACAATCAAGATATGGTCACCATATAACAGTGTCCAAGTCATCAAGGACTCTCCTCCAATACTCTAACTTGGTCAACTTATGCTAGACAAGTGGTCCTGTGTATCCAAAAACATACGGCCATCATGTTGGTTGAGCCCTACCTCCCATTGGTCATGTAATAGCTATATGCTCCCGGGCCCAAAGCTGTAATAGTGTGCATCATGTCATGAGACTATTGGCCTAAAGATATACAACCTAATGAAAATCATGATAAAGGTGTGCAAGCATGCACAAACCCCAAGCATATATTGTACCATGAGAAATCATGTTGTCTAAGATCCACCCCTAGCCAACTGGAAGGCCCTTCGACCTACAGTTAGGGAACAAAAATCCACCAATGAATCCTACTAGCACATAGGATAAGGTTTGATGGGTCACAATAAAATCCCATAAGGATATCTTGTATCCAATAAACTGATCATCATGAAAAAGTTGTTGAATGACATCGGTCCTGCTCTGCTCCTCGTGATTGTACACCACTAAATCACCCATGACTAGTATCCTCAGAATTCAATATATGTCCTTGGGTGTCACTGTCATCTCACTAGTTGCCAAATGAAAAGTGTTGTGGTCACTATGCCATCACTTTGCAAGTGTCATCAACAGCCCCCTATTAATTCGGTACTGGGGCATGTCAATTAGAGAAGTCAGTCTGTACTAATCAATGATAGCCAAGTCTGCTAGGGTAAGTTGTGGGATCATGTCCCACATCCTGGGAAAGTGCTATTGAACCTGTAAGTTCCCTAAGCCACCCTCTTAGAATCAAATTAAAACATCAAGTCAGCACATCAACCAATTTAGCCTATCAATTAGCATATCAATTAATCAAATCAGCTCACATGAGATTTTGATCAAATCTCGAGGAGAACCTATCCTATCACTCGACTCTCATTTTTCATGAGATCTATCAACATGAATCAACCTATCATCATTCCTAGCCTATCATGAGGATGATCATCAATCAATCAATCAATCAATCAAATTTTATCTATCCTATCATCGTTCCTCAGCTATCATGAGGACAATCATCAATCAATCAATCAATCAAATTTCATCTATCCTATCATCGTTCCTCTCCTATCATGAGGACGAGATAACCAAGTCTGCTAGGGTAAGTTGTGGGATCATGTCCCACATCCTGGGAAAGTGCTATTGAACCTATAAGTTCCCTAAGCCACCCTCTTAGAATCAAATTAAAACATCAAGTCAGCACATCAACCAAATCAGCCTATCAATTAGCATATCAATTAATCAAATCAGTTCACGTGAGATTTTGATCAAATCTCGAGGAGAACCTATCCTATCACTCGACTCTCATTTTTCATGAGATCTATCAACATCAATCAACCTATCATCATTCCTAGCCTATCATGAGGACGATCATCAATCAATCAATCAATCAATCAAATTTTATCTATCCTATCATCGTTCCTCGGCTATCATGAAGATGATCATCAATCAATCAATCAATCAATCAAATTTCATCTATCCTATCATCATTCCTCTCCTATCATGAGGACGATCATCAACCCATCAATAAAGATCATCCTATCATCGGCTAACATGATCATCAATCATCAAAATCTAGGAGGAATCTTTCAAAATCATGAATTTTGGCTCAATGTGTTAAAATAGAGTTTCTATGCACTAATCTACCAGATGCGCTAGAAAATTTACCGAATGTGCTAGAACAGACCTTCTATGTGCTAGTTCTTGGTTGCACTAGAAAACAACATCAATGGATCAGAATAGGGTTCGAATGCACTCTTTCCCAAATGCGCTAGTTGACCTACCTAATGCGTTACATTATCTTATCAATGCGCTACAAGCCCAATGCACTAATTTAGCATCCTAATGCGCTAAAGAGGGTTCCTGATGTGCTAATAAAATTTTGGATCCTAACCTAACCCTATGTGCTACTACAAGTTCCCTATGTGCTGTATCAGGTTCCAAATGCGCTAAAACATGTGAAAAATCTGAATTTTTAAATGAATTTTAAGCAGAAAAAATTCAAATTTGAAATTGAAAAAATGGTTCTCGGGGTATGTACCAAAGGTCCGTATGCGATTGGATGCTGGTGGCGATGAACTCACTTGAATCTGTGAGTGCGGCGCAGAATCCCATCCATCTTGGCTCTTCTCTCTCTTTAAGTTTTCAAAATGCTAAAGTTACAAATGAGCTATCTTTCACCCATTTTGACCTTTTAAGGGCTAATTAAGCGGTAATTATGGTGGCATTTATTTAATTTTTCAAAATGGGCCTTTTTAATCAACTAATCACAAATGTGGCTAGACTATTATCATTTTTTGGGAGATAAATCAGTTCATCCTCATCAAATCGAGCAATAATCAACATATCCGTGAAAATCATTTAATCATCAATTTTTTTTCCAAAAATTTCAAAAATCATCAAAAATTCAAAAATCCCTGATTCATCTCCCAAGGGGGCATCCGTTCATCATCACTGAAAAGTCAACGTTTGGGGCATGTCAAAAAATTTATCATCGCGTTCTGGCAAGTTTATTCTTTGAAGAAATGTGATTGTGCACATCACTTCAAAGAGGGGCAAAATGCATACATGTAAAAATGGTCTAGAGCACAAATTAATTATATACTTGTTATTTGCTTAATAATTTCTAATTCCTCTACTATTATAAATAAATTGAAAAATTTATTTATATGGTTCATTGACTTAATTCTTCTTTTCCAAAATAGATTTCTTCCTAAATTAATTAAATAGACAAATTAAAATAATTTGTTATTTTAATCAATTTCCCTCTTCTACTTAAATTTGAATTTTTAAATTCAAATTGGCACATGTCTCCATATTTCTTCTAACCACCTCCAACTCACCTACCACCTTACCATGTGTCACATAAAATTGAATTTTCTAAATTGAAAAAAGTGGATTTTCCATCAACAACCTGTAACAAATTTGAAACCACCTTGGACACATGGCTTCTTCTTTCCTCTAATTCCCTTCAACACTTGGAAAATTGTTCTCTTGCAGGGAACACCCTCCATGATTCTCTCCAACCTCTTTGTGCTCAACTATTGATACCTCAAGATCACAATCTCGACCGTTCATCACTGCCACATCATTCCCAACTTGAAAAATTCTATAAATAGAGCCCATTTCTATGGCTTTTCATAAGGATTTAGATCACAAACTTATGCTGCAAAATTCTTAGTGCAATTCGAGAGCATTTGGAGAAGCATTCTAGTTATTTTTTGCATCTTAGTTTCATTTAGAGTTATTATGGAAATTTCAATTTGAATAGTTTAGTCACTTCATCTTTCATGTAGCATTTCCATTAAAATAGCATCATTAGTCTTAGCACCATTTTGATTTTAATAGCACGCCATCATAGGATCATTTAGCATTGAAGCATCAAATATCGAAAATATAGAAATATAGGCATGTAGATTTCATAATAGCATCTCATTTATTAAGTTTTTATCTTTGCAGGTTCATGTGCAACATTAATAAGATCTGAGAGCATGAATTTTAGAGGTCCTTAAGACTAGAGAGCCATGGGATGAATAAAAAAGATAGTTGTAACTTTTAATTATGCTATTTAAATTCCTTTTATGTAATACATTGCTAGGATGTGTGTTTTATTTTATCATTTTGATACACATATTTCAACCACACAAAGGGTAATCCCCTTACAAACTAGAACTCACCACAACACACACGTTTATACAGAAAAAATGCAAGAGAAAAATGAATATTTTCTTTTATTAATGACATTACAACATTACATGCCATCATATGGGCTTCTTGAATACATCATTCATAATTCTTCAATCTAATCCAAACTCTTCTTTAGGATATCATGACATTAGAATCAATTCCTTATAGCCAAGCCTCCAAGCCTCTCTCCTTCTCCCACATCCTCCACTCTGATTGGTTTATATCTTTTTATCTAGAAAGAAACCTTCTTTCATTGTAATCATGTTAACCATCTCGAGTTTCTTGTAATTTGATCATCATTTAATTATGTGAACCCCAGTCCTATTCCTACACAAATACAACAAAAAAGCACATAGTTAGGTTCATATGCAAGATAAAATGAGAACCCCATGAAATCCATTTAAAAATACTCAAAATAGGAAAATGAAGAAATAAAACATGAAAGACAAGTGAAATCCTTATTAATTATGCAAACTCTTAATCCCATGGGGGAATTGGTGCCAATTGGTGTGTCGAAACTAGCCCTTTCCCAACTCCTTTGTAAGATTTGTGATAATTTGTGGATGATTGAACTCCTTGATGATATTTTGGCATAACCTAGCTATGAAATCATGAAAATGATGAACACTTGATGAGAAATGGACAAAATTAGCTCTCAATGTGAAGAGAGTAACTTTTCTCTAAGTGTGGATGTTGAATGAGAGGAAGAACCTTTCATTTATAGATTTCCAAGATGGAAGAGAGAGTGGAATTGAGCAATGTGGGATCATTCAACACCCAATGGCTAAGTGCCACTTGTCAAGATGTGAATGGTTGAAGGTTGAGCATATTTTGATCAATGTGCATGATAAATGCTATTGGATTCAAATTTGAAATTTGAATGTGACATGTTGGAGGGAGAAGGAAATGGAGTTAATGTCACTTGGCTCAAGGCCAAGGACATGTAAGAGGCCTTTAATTCCTTGTTGGAAGTACCCATCCCCTTTTGGAGGGATTTTTGAATTGGAAGAATATTCCACAAAAGATGCCCTTTTGAATGGAAATTGATGAATTAATAAATCAAATAAATTGATTTATTGTGTAAGTTGCAAGATCTAGAGGATTGGAGTGATTAGGATTAGCATTAATCAGGATTTGATTAAGAGGGGGATTAGTTGATTTGACCATTTTGACTTAGATTTTAGGATTTAAATAAATCAAAGTTGAGAGAATAATTATTTTAGATTTAATTAAATAAATATTGATTTATTTAATTAAATGAGGATGATGTTGGATTTAAACCAAATAAAGATTTATTTAATTTAAATGAGATGACTTTACGGATTAATTAAATAAAATGATTTATTTAATTAAAAGCGAGATTACAAATTAATTAATTAAAATTGATTTATTTAATTAAGAGATGAAGAGTGATGAATTTAATCAAATACAGATTATTCAATTAAATGACTAGCAAAGGAGATGATTCGAGATGAAATGGTGTTAGTAAATTAGGATCTAGTGTGTCTAATCAAATTGTATATTTTCCATGTCTAGAAATTCTTTCACCCATTTTTCCTTATTACCACCACCATTACCCATCCAATAATTAAGAACTGTTTCCTCATTGTTTGCACTATTGTCTCTAGCAAACCATCAATCACCATCTTCGTGCCTCACTATCAGATATGCATTACGTTATCGGGCTAAGAAAATTACCTATCAGGCTCTGATATTCACCTTCTTTCCAATCACCATCCTCATCATCATTCAAAATTTGCAGCAATGATTTCAATTGACCTATCATCCAATCTCATTTTACCATCTGTCCATCCACATCATCGAACTCCAACATTACCTCCCTATTGGGTCCCACTCCATTCTCTTTTACCATGATACTGCAGGATATTTCTCCACCGTGGTCTACCCAAATTACCATTGTAGTGTTTACAGGATATCGTTATACTATAGACTTCATCACCAAACCATCACGAGGGTTGTGGTTTCCAACCCACCATACCATGACCTCCTTCAATTTTTTTCATAGGGTTGCAAGTTGTTGTCACTTGTCCATATGACATCCTACCTCCCACATTGTCTAGCAGGTCAAAGAGACTTGCATCCCTATCTTGCCGAAAATGATACGTCTCCCTGATATGCCACACAAATGACACCTTGTCGAAGTATCGAAGGGACCCACCACCAAGTCACTTAAAAAATCACCTATCATCCTAATGAAGAACCTTCACAACTGTCCACCACTTGTCATTAAATTATTATCACAATTTTGAAGGGACTCTGAATGTCATCCCATCAATATGTGAACCTCCCACTAATGTGACTTCCTTGCTACCCCTTTACTACTATTTCCCCCACCATCAATATGTTGATGGGACATGAAATAGGGTCCCATCAAAGCATCCATATCATGCTAATGAGTATTTTTACTGCCAAATCATCAAAATTCATTCCTTCTTCATGTTTCTTGCTCCTAAGACCCGAATGCTTGAAAATTTCCATACTTAGTGAATTCAGACTGATTCATCCCTTATTGTAAAAGAAGTAACTCATATTTTTTTGTTGATGCAAGATTTCTTGTACACCCTAAATGCTCCTACATCAAACACCTAGGTTAATTTGGAAATGTTTCATGAGTGTGACTCATGAAAATTTGTGGATCTGATACCCATTTAGAATCCATCTTGTTGCCTTATTCACCTGAACTTTCTTTCTCAACTATCTTTGTGACTTGATATCTCTTACATATTTAATTCTTCCTCTCTTTCTCCCTCTTTTCATAGAATTCATCTCCCACCAACATACATTATGAAAATATGAAAAGTCATAAATATCAATTTCCTCTTCAGAAGAAGAATAATGAGATTCAAGCACTACCTCATTCTCTGTTACTAATACAACCATTTGTTTATCATTTTCAATCTCCATTTGTTCCATGTGTTCCTTCTTTCCTATATCTCTTGAAAAGTAATTCTCAACTACAAATTCAACTTCGATATCACAATCAAATACTCATACTTTCCATATCTCTCCTTTGTATCCTCATCAATGTCAATAACACAATAAAAATATTCTTCCTTTTAATCCTACAACAAACTATTAGTCATACCACTCTCCTTATAATTTAAGAATTCATCAACTAGTGCAAAGGGAAGATTACCAAATAACTCAAATTTCCTCCTCTCTTTTCCTTCCTTACTTCCAACTATATTTTTTTTATCCACAAAGACATTCATTTTTAAAACACTTTTTTCTTCATTACTCTTATCAATACTTTCAACCTCCTCATATCTAGGCATCCCATTCATATCCTACAAACTAGAATCCTATATGAATTCACAAGATGCAAGTTTTACCATTTCTTCAACTACTACAACTTCCATGTCTTATTTTTCAAGGTCCTCCATTGTTCTCTACTCTTATTTGGTTGCTACCACCTATGTATCTTCATCCTTCATGTTTTCCAATAGACATCCTTCAATTTCAAGTTCTGATTCCTCAACCGTCCCATCTTCTTCCTCAGTGTCACATACATGACACTCTATTGCATCCTCTTTCTTTCTTGTAGTCAAAACATCATTAGAAAGATAAAATTTATCTTCAACTATCATCTTCTTTTGTTTCATCCTTTTAATCACGTCCTCCAATTCCTTTATTTGTTTCTATATCTCTATCAACTCAATTCTTATTTATTTTTTCTCTCTCCCTCTAATTCTCGCTCTGATTTCCTCTAGTCTGGGAATCCTTAGAATCCACCTAATGAAAATTCCCTTTCTCCTTTCCATTTTCCAAGCCTCTCAAAGCCATAACAACATAAATCTTCAACCTTTAGGTTTCACAACTGTAAAATGCCTCACATTTGGTGATCTATTTACAAATCCCCAACACCTTCAAATGTTATTGCAAATCCACACACTCTCAATGCTTTAACAGTCCCTTTTAGAGACTCACAAATCCCTCTACAATTACAAGAACCCCTTGCAACAATATCTCACTCACACAAGTATCCTCTACCTAACAAATACTCTAGAAGATGCTTCCTATACCCACTTTCTCTCAGTGGAGGAACTCTACACCTTCTACCTAGCTTTATCTCTGCTAGAGGATAGTAGTCATTGACCCTCTTTCATGCCTCACACAATCAAACCAATCTTCACTCATAGGTCTTGGTGCATACTCTATGCTCTCAAGATATTTTGGCTCTGATACCACTTGATGAAGGGTACTCCCCTTACAAACTAGAACTCACCACAACACATAGGATTTCACAACAAAAATGCAAGAGAAAAACAAATATTTTCTTTTATTAATAATATTACAACATTACATGCCATCATATGGGCTTCCTGAATACATCATTTTCAATTTTTCAATTTGAGGCAGACTCTTCTCTAGGATCTCATGACCATATAGTCAAGTCCTTACATCCAATCCTCCAAGCCTGTCTCCTTCTCTCATGTCCTCCTTTTTGATGGGTTTATATCCTTTTCTCCAGCAAGAAATCTTCTTTCATTGTAATCACATTAGTCATCTAGGGTTTCTATAATCTGATTGTCATTTAATTCTTTCACCTATTTTTCCTTAGTACCACCATGATCACCTAACCAAAAATCAAGAATGGTTTCCTTGTTGTCTACACTATCGTATCTAGCATGCTATCAATCACCATCTTCATGCCTCACTATCAGATACACACTACATTATCAGGCTGAAATAATTCCATGTCAGCCTGATATTCACCTTCTCACTCGTCACCATCCTCATCATCATTCAGAATTTTCAAAACTGATGTGAATTGACCTATAATCCAATCGCATTTCACCATCCATCCATCCATGTCATCAAACTCCAATGTCACCTCCCTATTGAGTCCCACTAAATTATTTTTCCATGACTCCATTCTCTTTTACTGTGATACCATAGGATACTACTCCACTACTGTCCACCCAAATTACCATTGTGATTTTCACGAGATACCATTATACCACAGACTTCATCATAAAAACTATTTTGGGGGTTGTGGTTTCCAACCTGCCATATCGTAACCTCCTTCAAACTCTATCACGGGGTTGCAGGATGCTACCACTTGTCCATATGACATCCTACCTTCCACATTGTCTAGCATGTCGAAGATATTTGTATCCCTATCTCGTCAAAAATGATATATTTCCCTAATACGCCACACTAATGGAACCTTGTCGAAGTTTCGAAGGGACTCACCAGCAAGTCACGAAAAAAAACACCTATTAGCCTAATGAAGAACCTTTGCAACTATCCACTGCTTGTCATTAAATTCTTATCACAATGTCAAAGGGACTCTAAATGTCATCCTACCAATATCTGAACCTCCCATCGATGTGACTTCCTTGAGACCACTTTACTATTGTTGCCCCACAATCGGTATGTTAATGGGACATGAAAAAAGGTCCCATCAAAGCCTCCATATCAAGTCGATGAGTATTTTGATCAAAGCCAAATCATAAAAATCCATTCCTTCTTCATGTCGCTTGCTCCTAAGACCCGAATGATTGTAGACCACCATACTTAGCGAATTCAGATCGATTCATCCCTTATTGTAAAAGAAGTAACTCATATATTTTTTTTTGTTGTGAGATTTCTCGTATGCCCTAGATGCTCCTACATCAACTAGTGACATGTGTTGATATTCCATCTCCTTCATCTAATCTTGTACTTCAGGATGCTTATGTTGACACAATTTTGGTTCAATGTGATTCGATATAGTAGGGCATTCATCATCTTATAGAGATGGCTACTTGGGATTAGTACTTGACATACATTGTTGGTTTGTTTTGTGAGTCCTGCATTTCAAATTTAGGGGACATCATTGATGATATTCATTTTCTCATTGATGGAGATGATTCTTCTTTAGTTGTTGTGAGGGAACACTCTAACCTCTTGTTCATTATCTACATGATCATTCTTTCTAGTTTGATGTGAGTGTGGATTATTTTAGAAAACATTTTGCGGAGGCTTCATTATCTTCAAAGGGGGTACCCTTTTCTTTGGATTATGCTCTACAATCATTTCTAAGAGATTATGGATTTCCATATTCAGTAGTGTGGCCTAAAATGCTTGTTTGGAGTGTGACATCTTTCATTTTTGACATGGAGACACTTGAGAATTCTTCATCTAGACATCAGACATCATCCTTCTTCCCACATATTCCTTTTAGGAATGGGAAATTATATTGCATACCATATTTGTTTTGTTTCCTCCAAAGGCGAGGAATGTTGTTTAACACTATTAGATAATCTTCAACATTCAATTTTGAGCTTCTACCCTTATTTTAGGAGACTCAACGTTGAGGGGGATTGCATGGTCTCTCTTCTTCTTTTTCTTATGGGGGGAATTTTTCCTTAAATGGGGCTCTTTCCTTCTCATTATTCATGTTGAGAGAATTTTGTATTTCATCTCTTCTGGAGAGGATTTTTGTCCCACTAGGTTTTCTCCTTTTCTCTATTTGTGAGAGATTTCATTTGTATTTATACATGGGTACCTAACATGGCCTCATAGTTGGGACCCATCTTTATGTAATTTTCATAATAATAAACTACTCCCTAAGTTACACTTAAGGTGGGGTATTGGTGTAAATACATTTTTTTACCTTGTTAATTCATCACTAGGGGACTAAGTGGTCTTGTTTACATGCTAATTTTACTTAGGTCATAGGAGGGAATCTTTCTAGAAGGTTTTAGTTGTCATTAGATCTTATCTTATTGTTTGGATTTTAACACATGTTTCCTAGGTATTTTTTATAAGTTGTCAGATGTCATAGGATTAAGACACTTGTCATAATCATGTTTAATCCTATGTCTCACCTTGGCTATATAACCAGTTGTCTCATAAAAATTCTCATATTGAGTTCTTAAATAATCAAATTCCATTGCAATCTTAAGAATTGCATATTGATATCTCTTGTTCTTTCATGAAGTTCTTAGATCTTGGGTGTCTATAATATTCAACCAAATATTGAATGGTGTATATTTATTCTATATCAACTCTTACAACCATGAACCTCCTTCTAGATATTCAGAGATTCACATCATCACCATCAATCTTCACTACCATGTGTCATCAGTTAAATCTCTTCCTACATAGCCTATTTGAAGACACTGATTGCTCACTCATTGAGACTCAACCTGCATTTCTCATAACTAGCACATGCTCTTTAATAATTAGGGGAATTTGTGGATGGTCTAGTTAAAGGTGTGGCATCCATTTAGACACTAGTTTTTTGACCTATTCAAGATCACATGGGTGGTGGATTTTTGAGTTATTTGTTCAAAAGCTACAACTTTCACTTGCACCTTTCGTGCACCTAAGTTGGATAGACCACCATAAAGGAGAAAATAATAGATGCAATATTCTCATGACCTCCAACAATAACCCACACCAGTCGTGACCTACAGTTCCAAGGTTATTAGGTCTTGTTTATGGTGTTCCTTCTTAGTAGTTTGATACTTCTTTTTATGATTTTTTTAATAATGCTACATCATGCACAACGAAAGATCCACACCTTGTTTTTACTAGTCATTAAAAATCATAAACATTGAGTCCATGATCTTGTCATAATGACACTAATCATTGATGCTAATTCTATTAAAAAATTAGCTTTGTTAGTCACTAGAGATTGTTTAAACCATCAACTTTGTGTTAATAATTTTGTCCATTTTTTTTTTAATTTTGTAAAAGGGAGGGAGTTATTTATTTTTCCTAACCTTGCAAAGGGGTATTTTTCATTTTCCACTTTTGTCATTTTCTTGAGGTATAAAAGGAATAAATAATATGTCTTCATTTTCTACCTCATGACATAAACTTGTAAGAAATCAAAACAACAAATAAGCTTGTAAATACACTCATATAAAGTGCAACAAAAACTATATGTGTGTTCCTTAGGAAGGGAATTTTATACTTACACTGAATTATAGTACTATTTGTATTTTCAACTTCATAGGAATCTATGTATTCATGGTTGAGTAGTGTTCCATATGTTTACTCATGGAGTATTTTGTATCTCTTATCTTGATCTACATTTCTTGGAGGTTTGTTGATTCCAATGACACCATCTCATCTTTGGTAGAGTTTACAACTTCAACATGCTTCAAGAGTTCTTTATCATCATTTTCCCATTTTCATAGGGCACCTTTTTAGGAGGTCTTATCCTTCTCTTAACTCTTTTTTTGAGGATAGCTTACTTCCCACTAGGTTTTCTATATTTCTCCATTTGTGAGAGATCATTATTGTACATGGGTACCTTACTAGGCTTCGTAGTCAGGGCCCATTTCATTGTATCTATTGCACTTTTGTGTTCTCCACAAGTATCACTTAAGGGGGTTGTTAGAGTGAATAATTTATCTATTCACTATAGGTTAAGTGTACTTAAGTAAATATGAGGTTAGAAAAGATATTTTCTAACTAAATGTGTAACCTTTTAGGCCTCTACAAGTTACCTAGTTGTTTGGTAAACCTCATGTGCATACCTTTCAAGATTGGAAGACATTCCATCTCACCTTAAAGGTAATTTTTATAGTCATTCAAAACTTGTCACAAAGAGAATCAAATGAGTTATATTCTAACAAACTTAGGGAGAGAATAATTTTCTCTACACACCCTTTACAATATTCAAATCTTTATGCTTTTTCCTAGTTAGCCATAGTGCTACAGGGTGGGGGGCCTAGTTGGTGTCCCCTTCCAAGTTAATTTCCTTTGTGTCAATAGTAATTGATGAGAATGTCAACCTAGTGGCATGCTTCTCTATAATAAAAGTCAAGAATACCCTATTATCTTCTAGTGTCTCTTCTTAGGGAAATGGAAAAGCTCTGCTACCCCCCATTTGATGTCAAAATAATTTTAATAGAGGAAAATCAACTTTCCTTCGTAGATAAATTGTTTGGTGGTGATTCTTTTTCAAATAAGTACCTTAGGACCTATATTGCTTCAAATGTGTGTTGTGTAATGGACACTCTCAAGGTTGAAGTTCTAGGTGAAATGATGGACAAGACTATTGTAAGTCTTCAGCTTTCACTTATGGGTAATTTTTATCATTCAGACCAAATATTGATGAAGTGAGAAAATGGATTGATTCAAACTAGAAATTTAAAGTTGATTTGAGTGTTAGCACCATGTCCAATTATTTGTTTCTTTTCAATTTTATAAACCATGAAGATATGATTAAGACATTGATTGGAGGGTTGTGAGCCCTGGAAAATAACTTTAAAATTTGTCTTTCTCTTTTTAAGTGGAATCTTGGAATTGACCTCTTTGTGGATCTTGGCTTCACCACTCCTAATTTGGTTTGACTTATAGGACTCTCCTTGGATTTTTTGGAGACTTTTAGCTAGTGACAAAGTTACTGTTCAAAAATCAGGGCACATCTTTGTAAGAATTTGTGTGAATATTTTGTCAAAAAAGTCTTACCTTCATCAATAACTCTGAAACCAAAGTTTGGGTTGTGGTGTCAAGTTGTTGAGTATGAAAATATGGGCATTTTCTATCAAATTTTCAAGAATTTTGGTCATCTTATCCATTCCTACAACAAAGAGAAAGGCCAAAAATATAAAACAATTTCAATGGATGTCTCCCCCCTCCCTATAGTGGGGGGTTATGGTGATTTTAGGAATGTAGAGTCTAGACCACACTAGGCCAAATTTTTAGTCGTGTTGGAACTAGTCATTAAAATGGAGGGCAATAGTGGAGAGAGTAATAAAGAATAGGGGCCACTGATGTCTCCTAAGGAACCCTTCCCCCATACCCTACATAATGAAGTGACTCTTAAAGATACTATTAATTGTGTTTTGGACCCACTCCCTAGTTCTCTTAGGACCTTAGAAGTGGACACTAGGAAGGGCCTAAGTGTTTCTTTGGGTGAGGATGAAGTATTTAATCAAGAAAAATTCAATAATATATGCATGATTCCATTGAATTATTAGGGTTTGAGGATTTGGATTCCCCTATAACCTTAAAAAATGATGGCCTAGATGAGGTGGGGACTCAGGTAAATGGAAAATATAAAAATAAAAAGAAAGCAAGAGTGAAAAGTGAATAGAAATAGGGAATACCTTCCTAAAAGGATACTAGATCCAAAAACACTACTAGAGAGGTGCCTGCAAGAAAATAGAGGACCCTAGAGGGCCTCTCAAACCAAAAAAAGACTAAAAACTAGTTTTATGGAAGCTTCTCCCCACTAGTGAGTATTGAGACCTAATACTGACTATTTTATTTGTCCCTATGACAATCATGACCTAGAATATTTATGGGTTGAGCAACCTATTGAGGTACCATATTATTAATTTTTATATTATGGACTTGAAAGTGGACGTCCTCCTTATCCAAGAAATGAAAATGCAACAAGAAACCTTCAAAAAAATTGTCAAGAACATATGGCCAATGGTGGAGTGTTGTATTTGCAATAACGAAGAAGCCTCTAGTGGATGTGCTACTCTTTGGAACCCTACAAGAATTAAGATTATCAAAGGCTTCTACAATATAAACTACTTAAAAACCATCATGGAAGATGGAAGGAATGAAACTAAGTGGAATCTTCTTAATATTTATGCTCCTAACTCAAGGGCTGCTAGGATTCAACTCTAGAAATACTTATGAGTGCTTATATCAAATAACTAGAGGGAAGGTTGGATGTTGGATTGGGGATTTAACACCCCTCTTTATCCTTTTTACAAGTTGAGGGGTTTGGAGGATTTCTCATACAATATGCTAAATTTTGCAAATTTTATTTCTACTCAAGGCCTTTTAGATGTTGATCTCAAGGGATCTAGGTATACTTGGTCTAATATACCACATGGGTAAAATCACATTCAAGTTAAATTTAATAGGGTTTTGATATCGGGTGATAGGGATATTCTTGCAAAACTACATCTCTTAGCCCTTCCTAAATTCACTTCAGACCATAGTGCTCTTGTTCTAGGGTGGAAAAAGTAGAGACCCAAAGGTCGTTTTCCCTTCACATATGATATTATATGGAACATGCATCATAATTTTAAGGATATCATTTAGAATTGGTGTAAAATATCATGCTATGGTACACCTATGTTTAGAATGGCTCAAAATTTTAAAAGGATCAAATTTCATGTGCAAGGTTGGAACAAAATATCCTTTGGAAACATCTTCCATACTAAGTGCTCTATCCTTTATAATCTAAAATACATTCAAGCTAAGATAGAGTCAAGAGTTTTTTATGATAACACATCAAGGAGAGAAAGGGATCTAAGAGAGGAATGGTTCCAAGTTACAAAGAAGGAGGAAATTTTCTAGAAATAAAAATCCAAAATATAATGGCTGCAAGGAGATAGGAACACAATTTTTTTCACCAGTCAACCCTTAAACATAGGAAAATAAATAACATCAACTCTCTAGTTACTACTTATGGTGATATTCTGACAAATGATGATGATCTTCCTACTAAAATTGTTTCCTTTCTCAAAGATAATGGTGGAGTTTAGGATCCAACTAAAATAGAGATATAGCCTCTTCTTGATGTCATCCCTAGGGTGGTGACTAAGATGGACATAAAGGATATTGGGAAATTAGTTGGATTGTAAGAAGTTATGTTTATAGTCTTCTCCTTTGTAGCCTTTAAAGCTCTTGGTCTCAATGGCTTTCCATGAACATTTTTTTTAGGAATTATGGGATACCATGTCTCTTTTGATCTGCTAAATGCTGCAAGAGATTTTTGAGATCAAGAAGGCTCCCAAGTCAATTCAATTCAACCTTTTTTATTTTAATTCCTAAGAAAGAGGATGCTATCTCCCTCCGATATTATATTCCTATTAGCCTATGTAACATAGTGTATTTTGTTTTTTCTAAAATTATTGTTAATAGGATAAAGGGAGTGTTGAATAAGATGGGATCGATGAATCAAAAGGGTGTCATTAAAGATAGATAAATACTTGATGTTTCCATAGTTTCTCATGAGTATATCCACTCTATGAAATTTTGTATGAAAATGGGAATTGTTTTAAAATTAGACATCTCAAAGGCTTATTATAGGGTTTCTTGAAGATTCCTCGATGCTATTTTGGAGAAGTTTGGTTTTAGTAGAATTTTATTTAAGCTAATCAAATCTTATGTCACTACCCCAAGATTATTTGTTTTATTAAATTGGTTCTTCAAAGGACCTTTTTTCCTTGTGTAAGGGTTTAAGACAAGGTGAGTCTCTCTCTCCTTACCTATTAATAATAGTTGATGAGGTTCTGGGGAAAAATATTTAGAGAAGCCTTTATCAAGGTGTCCTCAAAGAGATCAAATCAACCTCTTCTCTTCCTCTTTCTTCCAATAAATAATACATTGATGATACAAATTCATTTGGTTCTTCTTCAGTTGTTGAAACAAATAATTGGAAATTCATCCTTCAAGATTATGCTAAAGCTTTAGGACAAGACAGTAACTACTATGAAAGTAATTTGTGTTAGAATTTTAAAAAGTATAAGCCATAGGATCAAAAAAAATAAAAATACACCTTCCACATAAGAGATCTATAAAAAAATATATACAATATTCCTCAACAAGAAAAGCTACCAAATAAACCTCAAGAATCTTCAAGGAAAATAAGATTCCTCAAAGGTTGAAAGTTTGAGAAATAATACAATGAGGGTTGAGTTCTATATAGTGGAAAATCTAAATGGTAAAGGGATTATATCATGACAAGTGTCAACATATCATGCAATGAGATAGAATTATATAGTAATATCTCACTTTAGTTAACATAGAAAAGCACTTAGTTAACTAGATAAATAACTCCTAAGTTTAGATTAAGTGCATGATAATAAATTACATGAATAATTAATTAAAGGTTAATTAATTATTAGCTAATGCATGATTACACTAACACCCCTTAAGAAAAACTTAGCGAGTAGCTAAAAACCCTAAAAAAGAGAATGCATGATGGGCCTCAACAAATAAGGTTTGATGAGGTACCCATGTACAAACACAAGATATCACAACTGGAGAAAAGGAGAAAACCACAATTGGAGAAAAATCCTCTCCAAAAGAGAGAAAGGTGAATGAAATAATAAAAATCCTTCAAATCAAGGTGAAGGAATTGTTGGCAGATGGTCAATGCTCCCCTCGAGATTCCTAACATGGACTTACTGCCTCCCATGGATCTTTGAACACTGGCAGCTCTATCGGGCATTAACAGGTCAATCTTTTGGTGCAATGACAACTATGGGCCAACAATTGCTATCAGAGCCAAAGTTGTTGGGGTTGAATCCCCTTGGGTAACGCTGAGGGGGATTTTGTTGGTAGATGGTCAACACTCCACTCGAGATTCATGGCATGGACTAACTACCTCTCATGGATCCGTTAACTCTGGTAGTTGTATCAGGCATTAACAAGTCAATCTTTTGGTGCAACAACAACTGTGGGCTAATAGGAATAAGAAGCCTCCAATTGAAATAATGTCCCAAAAATAGGAGAGGAACATGTAGAAAATTTCTTAAACAACAAAAAAATTGTAGATTGCTCTGGAAAGATGAATGATATGGTGCTCAAATGAAGAACATCCTCTAAAAAAATTGAAAATTAGGATCAAGATAACAAGAATTTTCATGAGTGTCACAATGACAATACTCAAATAATATGGGAAATAAAGGAAAACATCTAGAAATTGAAGATACAAATATCAGGTGTAGTGTAGAAAATTGTATTCCTTTCTAAGTGAAATGAAAATTTCACACTTAATTGGACCTATTTTAGTGACCTTTCATTTATGCATTTTTAAACCTCATTAATGGGGCCCTAATACCCTTTATTATGCATCCCAAGGCCTATTTTAATTATTTCCCAACAATATAACCCGCATTGAATAAATGTTATTAATTGATTTAATGCCTCGGCATAATCTAGGTCCTAAAATTTTAGGTCAGGATCCATTCACCCATGGGAGAATGGGTCCCCTTTAATTTCATCAACTCAAATTTTTTTTTTTTCTGGTGGAATTTCAAGGTCTCAAATCCAAATTTTAAGTTTCAACTTTCAGGATTTAATAAATGAGAAATTAGAAAGGAATCCTATAAAACTGTCTTTCAATCATTTTTTAGTAGGAAGAAAAAGAGATTCACCTGAGATCATACTAATTTACACTCAAGAGGAAGGAAAATTCAATGAAGCATTCAGAGTTGAAGTCTTGGAGCAATATTCTAAATTAATTTTTGCAAGTCTTCAAGCTCATTTTTCCAACAAGATCAAGCATTGGCAAAGGTTGATGATACATGCTTATCGAGGATCATGATGGATTATAGGTTTTGGGAGATGCACCAAGCCATTCAACCAAGCCTAATGAATTTTTTCCTAAGTGATTCCATATATTATCATTCTAATTTTTTCCTTAAGGAAGGTATATTCAAGTTTGTGATCTATTAGGGTGATTTGACATCTCCCAAAGTAGGTCTTCACCATTATTCATTGTTTCATTTAGGGATCTTACTCTAACAAATTTGAATAGGGTTTATTGGAATTTTAGCTCTTGTAATCTTAGACAAACTTAATATTAGGGCTTGTGGACAATTTTATATTTTAGATCTATACATTCACTAAGGTTTGATTACCAAACTTGGGGTTTGACTGATGTAAACCCCTATCCACTCCAAAAACAACAAGTTTGTTTAACATATTTTCATAGGTACAGATTTGGGAGTGAATTTTTAGAAGTGTAGGAAGAAAGTGCAGAAACAAGACCCAGATCTCAATTTCTAATTTTCTAGAAAGGGAGTCCTAGATCCACTCGCCCATGGGTGAATGAGTCCCTAGTAGCCTCCTAAAACTACCTTTTTATGATAGGTGCACAACATTAACCACTTTCTAGGTCTCCTGGAACTTTTATTTTTCTATTAGTATTGACCTTTAAATTGATGTTTCAAGTTTGAATTAGCATAATTAGGTTGATTTACTATTTTTAGTTTTTCTCCCAAAACTATTGTTTGAACTTTACCCCCATCCTCAAAGCATAAGGAAATCTGAAGATTATCACATTGAGTTGATTCACCTAAGGGTTGTTAGTCAATTATTATGGGGATTTCATTTCTTAATGAAAAAGGAAGATATGGTTTATTATCATCCTTTTGGCCTACCTTTCCATATAGGAAAACTCTAATTTTATTTATTTCATTTCGGTGAACCCAACATTGTACAACAAAATTCTAAAAATTGTAGTCCATTTCAACACTAGATCTGAGTTTTGCACTAAGTTTGCATTAGGTTTGCATTAGTTGCATTATATTTAGGGTTCTTTAAACTTGTATTAGTGAAAATTACATTTAAGGGTTAAATTTTTATGTTTGCATCACTTAAATTCATAAAGGATCGAAAAAATTGCATTATGTTTACATTCATATTGCATGGCACTTACATCAAGATCATTATTCAATCATGTAAGTTCAGATTTAGGTTCAAATTGTATTCTAAAAATAGTCACCTAGTTCACCATTTGACCTTATTTTTACTTGCATTTAGACACCATAATCTAGAAAAACCTGTAACAAAAACCTTTGTTTGCAATTAGAAAAAGAAACCACACACAATAAACTCAAAATTTGGAAAATTTAATTTCAAAAATCCCTAATCAAGGACCCATTCACCCATGGGATAATGAGTCCCTTTATAGGTGTTTCAAACAATTTTCCATGTGATTTTTAGCCTCTCTTTTTTCTTTTTATTACTATTCTCATATGTGAGCATTAGTTTCTTGAAAATGTTTGTTTATGAATTCAAGTTATTGCAAATTTAGTTAGATTTTGCAACATTTTGCAAAAAAATATAATGCATATTTCGTTTGATTATAGTGTTAGATTTGTGTACACTTTTCCTTTATTTTTAGCATCATTTTATAGCATAGATAGATTAGTTTACATTTTGCAGTCATTAGAAAACATAAACAAACATAAAAAAAAAACAAATACAAATTAATGAAACCTTTGGAGAAAGAATAGTCATTTGATCATGACAAATCTCTTCTTCCAAGTTAACATATCCCTCAAGCCCTTTAGTAGTGATGAATTTGACATGTTAGATGAATCCCTAAAGGACTTTAGCTCACAAGGTTCATCTACTAAGGTGTGTTATAACAAACCAACACAAAGATATGTTAATGTAATCACACCCCAACTTATCCTTTATCCACCCTCACATCAACTTGAATTTCAAAATAAACTCGTGCTTATCTTAGAATCACCTAAAAAGAAACCATTAAGACCAAGAGATATCTTGAACTTTACAAGGAAACTTGATAGTAACAATGTTTCACAACACTAGGCTACAATATTGATGCTCTCACATATAATACAAGGAACAATAGGAAACTAAAAACCACTCTCATTTCATTACCATTGCCTTTATCTATTTTTCCTAATGCTCCTTATTTTCCTTTACATAGTGGAATGGAGTATGATCTTGTTGAACAACTTAATAATACTCCCACTAAGATATCCTTTTGGGATCTTATTCAAGCCTCGCCTAATTACCATAGCATGCTTCAAATAGCCTTGCAAAATTTTTTGGTTCCCCTAGTGTAAATCCAAATGATGTATTAGCCCTATTTCAAGGAATGAATTCAATTAGTATAGACATTTTTTTCACCAAAGTGAGTTATGCTCTTTGGAACTACAAAAACAACATGAATCTTTCATAATAATAGATATTATTAATAGGACTGGGATAAAGATAACCCTTATTGACAACGACTTGACTCTTAACGTGTGTAGCATAAACCTCTTGGAAAGGCTTGGAATGGATAATCTAGCAATATTGAAACTGATTCTTTGTCCATTTATGGGTTTGATAATGTAGGAAAATAGCCACTTTGTGTGATCACATTACCTATTACAGTTGGAAAGGCCACATTGCAAACTCCTATCCATGTTATGCCTCAATATATTTCATATAATCCTCTTTTGGGAAGACCATGGATTCATGAAATTTATGCAGTGCCTTCAACTCTTCATCATTTAATGAAGTATGTCTATAACAAAAAATTATACACAATCAAGGATGACCTTGAACTAGAAAGTTGTTTACACACCGAGAAAGATAAAGAAATTCCTTTGAAAACATTGATACCAACTTCAAAAGTATAAAGTGCACACAAAGAATAAAAATAAAAACATATTGAATAAATCATGAAGTTATTGGAAGATGATTGGTTTTCCTTAGATTTTACACCAAAATTCATGGGAGAATACACCATAACAAAAGAACATGAAAAGGGAAAAGAACCAATGGTAATGTCAACACAAAACTCTAAAGATCATTCAAAAGAATCTACTTCAAACACTTTATAAGAAGATACAATATACACAACAAGATTTGATGAAGTTGATTATGAAAAACCATTGAATCTAAAAGAAATGGAAAATATTTATGGAAGAGGTTATGAGCTCTTGAAACAAATTGCTTATAGTGGAAAATGATGTGGTGTTAAAGAACAAGGAATTTATATTCCTATAGATCCTAACAAAAAAGAAACAAAGGGTGCTCTTGGATATTGTCCTTCTATGAAAGAAAAAGAAATTAAAATACCTTCACTCAACATCAAAACCATCATGTTTGATTCTTCAAAGATAGTTATCACTTTAAAGCATCCTGAATTGATTGTTAGAACAAGTGATATGTCATTGGAATATTTTGAACATGATGAAGCCTTGAAAGAAATATGAAGAGTTTATGATAAATCATAAACTTCCCATCACAAACAAGGATTCACTTGTGCTATGGGTACTATTGAATAAGTCAAAGAAAAGACAACAAGTGACATTGAACAAGATAAATAATGACACATTCTTGAAATTCTAAGACAAAGTGCACTACCTAAGGGAGATACAATCAATATACCGGTGGAAAAATCTAACAAAGAGAGAGTGATTAAAATAGGAAAGTGCCTTGATGAGGATGATCAAGAATACCATGCAAAATTATTACATGAATTTCATGAAATATTTTCTTGTACTTATTCGAACATGTCGGGTATTGATGCTAAGATAGTGACACACAACATAGTCCTTGAACCAAATGTTAAACCAATAAGACAGAAGATACACAAGATGAATCCTAAGATAGCCTTATTGGTTAAGGCTGAAATTGAAAAACTCCTAGAGGTTGGGTTCATCCTTCCTACTGATTATTCTGCTTAGGTCTCAAACATTTTCATAGTCACAAAACTCGATAATCGTATTTGGGTGTGTACAGATTTTCGTGATCTTAATAAAGCATCTTTAAAGGACAATTTTCCTCTTCCTAATATTGAAATGATAGTAGAATCAACTATGGCCCATGCTTTGTTTTCATTCATGGATGGTTTCTCAAGATATAGTCAAATCTTTATCAACCCTCAAGATCAATACAAGATAACATTTACTACACCTTTGGGAACCTTTTGTTGGGTTGTCATGCCTTTTGGATTAAAGAATGCATGCACAAAATAATAAAGAGCTATGAAATTAAAATTTCATTACATACATATATTTTCAAAGATTATGTAGATGATATTTTATCTAAATCCTTAACTCATCAAGATAATGTGAAAATCCTTTGAAAAATATTTGAAAGAATGCATAAGTATAACATGAGATTGAATCCAAAAAAGTGTCTTTGGTGTGGATAGTGGAATTTTTTTAGGTTTTATAGTATTCCACAGAGGCATTGAGGTGGACATGAATAAAATTGATGCTATCATTAACATGCCACCTCCTAAAAATATTTCTCAATTATGTACTTTACAAGGAAGGATTCAATCTATTCGTCGTTTTGTGGTATCCATAGTGGATTAGACATTACCCTTTACACAACTTCTTAAGAAGGAAGCTGAATTTAAGTGGAATGAGGATTGTAAACAAGCCTTTGAAAGTTTGAAAGACTACCTCGATACTCATATTTTACAACCCGCTATGAAAGAAAAACTATTTATCCTTTATACAAAAACATCAATCCATGCTTTAGCAACATTGCTGGCTGAACAAGGTGACAATGGTAAAGAACATTATGTTTATTACATTAGCTGAACAATGATTGACTATGAAATCCAATACAGTGATAGAAAAATAATGTTTGACTCTTGTATTTGCTACTAGTAAATTGAGACATTTCTTGTTAAATGTGAAAATTCATGTGATGACAAATTTTGATCCTTTTAAACATCTCTTCACTAAAATAAACTTATCAAGACGTTTAGCTAAATGGGTTATGTTGTTAATTGAGTTTGATCTTAAATTTTTCTCTCAAAAGGAAATCAAAGGACAAGCCTTAACTGACTATTTATCTAATGCTCCTTCTCCATTGGTGTTACCTATACGGACTCATTTCCTGATGAAAGTGTATTGAGTATTGAGAAAGAAACATGGGAATTGTACTTTGATAGTTCTAAGTGTCGAACTAGCTTTGGAGTGGGGGTTATAATAATCCAACCTTTGGGAAACCATATTCCCTTATCCTACTATCTAAGCTTCCTATGTATGAATAACATTGCAAAGTATGAAGTTTTAATTGCTGGTATGTACGCACAACATTAGCATTAGGTGTTCAACACATTTCCATATGTGATGATTCTTAATTAGTCATTAAACAAATAAATGGTTCAAATCAAGCAAAAAATGGGTATGTGCAGGATCATGATGGGCTAAAAAGTGGCGATATGTAAGTGATATGATGGCCCATGCGGCTGATGAATTTTTTTTACCCAAAATTGATGAAACGAAAAGGGTTTTTAAAGGAGATTCTCATATTTCCACCAATATAAATTATGCTTTACTTTGAATTTAATAGATAATTATTATTCATTTTCTATTTGAATTATGACTAAAGTCCTGATTGATAGGCTGATTGAAAAACATCTATAGCTTTCAAATGGTATCACATTTTTTGAATTTGAAACATGCATCACATTCTATGCTTCTCATACTATAGGATTAAAAAACAATTGAATTTCATGAAGTTTTTACCAAGTTAAGGTGGTTAGCCATATGATTTTTTGTATTCTTCAAAAGTTGTAATAAAAAAATCATAATTAATTATTTACTTGGAAAAAAATTGCAAAAAAATATGCATCATATCGGGACATGAGTCATCTATTTATACCTAAAAAATTCTAAGAAAATATTATCATTTTATTGTGGTTATGGTGGTCAAGCAAACACCCACTTCTTATTTTTTCCCTGAAATTTAAGTACTACTGCATTGAAATTTCAAATTTTGACCAAATAGATTTAAAAAATAAAATAAAACCTAGTAGTTTAGAAATTACATTCAATTTTCTACAAATTCTATTCTTACATATTTTTGAAATAATATAGATAAATTATTCAAATTTTCACGTCAAGTTTCCTAACTCTGATTTTTTGAATTTTCATCGCCACTTAAGGGCATGTTTTTTCCATGATGATCCTGCACATACCCAAATGACAAAATCATTCAATATAAAGATCTCACGATAACATTATTAGAGTAATTTTGAATTATATACTATAGACAATGTCCCCAGAAAGAATAATTGACATGCAGATGCAATGGAAAGCACTGCTTACCTTATATCTCCTGATGATACTTCTATGAATTTCACATTTTATTGTTCACACAATTCTAAAACAATCAATAGATGAAAAACTAAAAAAAAATCATAACCAACAATGAAGTTCCTCCTAAATGGTACACACAAATATTTAATTACTTAAAAGAAGGTACCTTTTTAGAATCAACAACTTAAAAAAGTAGAGCTCATCTTTGAAAAATTAAATCTAAATACATAATCCCTGAGGATGTGTTATACAAATGATCATTGGATGATCTTTTACATAGATTCCTTAAAAAATCAAAAATCCCTATAGCCCTTTAAGAAGCTCATGTGGGTGCTTGTGGGGGGAATTTTGGAGGAAGATTTTTAGATCAAAAGTTAATTTGTATAGGATAATGTTGGAGACATATGGAAAAAGATTGTTTTTTTCTCACATTAAGAAATTTCATAAATGTCAAGAGCACAACAATTTGATTCATGCTCCTACTTCCAAGCTTCATGCCCAAGTTCCTGTTTGGCCATTCTCGATTTAAGGTTTGGATCTTATTGGAAAAATATCACCACCTTATTCCACTAGACATGTGTTTATAATTACTGCCACGAGTTATTTCATGAAATTGGTAGACGCTATCTGGTGGAGCTTTTAATTTTTCCCCTAATAGGTATGTTTTGTCCTCAACTCTAATTGGTTGGGTCATGAGTTTTCTTTTTGAGCATTGACTTGTTATTGACGGTGGTCGATCACTTAAGTGGTCTTTTATCCCTTTTTGGTCATGACATTACCGGCCCCATTTACCCGTCCTTTCGGTTTTTTGCGTCATGACTGCATTATATTTTCATAGTGTTAGGCTATTGAATTATTTTAGATTAAACCTCTAAATAATCTTTTTGATCTTGAGGGTCATTTCCCCATCCACCTAGTTGGTCCCTTTCTTTATGAATAACCTTTTTGCATGTGCAGATTGCATGACTATCGGATGAAGTGATTTTAATCTTGATCATTCCTCGCAGACCTCACAAGGTTTTTGCTAACATCATAAATATGGTATGAGGCATACGAGATGTTGCCACCTGTCGCATTTGATGGCGGGGACCAGTTTTTCTCATTGACCAATGATGGAGGTTGATGTTGACAACTATTTGATTACCGATGCATCGTGGCCGTCCCTCACTGACCTCACACAATTAAAACTGCAGTTTCAATAATGTTGCGAGGTGTGCGATATGGTGACATGTGGATGTCGATGTTGTGTGCTGGTAGCAAAGGTGGGGCCCATTTCATGCTGATGTGGTGCCCGATAGGTGAATGTCCTATCCATTTGGTGACTGGAGAGTGGACATGGCATTTTCAAACTATTTTGACTTAATTTGAGCCGTTCTATTGGCCAACATTGCTTTTGATCAATGAATCATATTTGAAATAAATTGGTGTTGTACTATAGTCATTTTATCTCATGCAAGTGAATAGTAATAGTCGAGTTTGACTCTGCCTGCATAATTAAATGCTAAAATTTATGAATTACTATTTCTGTGTTGTATCTCTACATTGAGGAAGAATTGCCTAGTATCGAGTGAAGCAAGCCATTGTTTCATTTTCTCAATTTCACTACCTTGGATGTTCTGCAAATGAAACCATAAGTAGCACCTAAGCCATTTCTTGTAATTTTAGAAGATTTTATGGTTGCTTTCTAAACAATTTGTGATTATTTCCCGTTCAGTTCTTGAAGAATTATTTGAATAGATTTGCTTTTAGAGTTCATCTAGATAATTGTTGGAGACTCTAGAATCATGAGGTATTTTTCTATTTAAGGCTAAAGGAAGAAAATTGTAATTGCTTGCCATCTGAAAATAAGAAAACCCTAGCTTGAATTATCATTTGTCTAGTATAAATGGCACCCAAGGCCCAAAACTCTGGTTGTGAAACCACTACCAAGTCTTTCTCCCAAGATGTTATTGATTTGTTAAAGCCCTCTACTAACAAGAAGTAGGAGGGAAATGCTTTTTTCTATGGGCCTTGACTCTTGGAAGGACTGACAGACAAGCAGTGTGCAATTCGAGATGTCGAGTTACCATATACTGGGTGGAAATTGTTCTCTAATTGGTTTTAGAACATGAATTTGTTCGTTCCTTTCTGGAACCCATGGAGGTTAGACTTGGGTAAGTTGGTGGTGCCTAATGTCTACTTGGATGTAGACCTTTTGAAGGATATTGCTGTGAGATATGACCCTGTGACCCGAGTTGTCAGAACTTATGATGGTGTGCAGATGATTAAGATAACCAGAGAAGAAATTGCAGAGATTTTCAAATTGCATGAATGGAGTCAAGATATGGTTCCTGTCAACCTTGAGGTTTTTAGACAAGTGTATAGAAATACTAGGGGTTTGTTTAGAGCATCCCTTTTGATACCTCATTTGGCTATCTTGGGAAGAGGAAAAAATCAAAAGAAGGTAGTGATTAGCAGGAATGAGCCTGAACCTTTTCCTGTGGACTATTTATCCACTTATTTCAGGAAGACTGTATGTGCTTTATGTCAAGTTCTTAGATTCAGTTTAAAGACAACCTTTCCTACTAATATTATTTATATGGCAGTAAATCTCCAGCATCCAGGTTTCAATGTGGTGTATGATTTTTCCACTTACCTAGCAAAGAAATTACACATTGGTCTGGTAGCTCTAAAGGAGGGGAAGAATTAGGTTGGATTCAGGTGGTTTTCCCTATTAATTCGCATGTTTCTGTATATGGGTCAGGCTATGTTTGAAAGAGATATGGAGTTAAAGAAGAAGGAAGGTAATATTGAAATGCCTATCAAATATTGGACTAGGATTCTTGACATGCATGATCATAAGTTTGATTATGTAACTTTTCATAATGCATTTGGATCAAAATTAAGGAAGGCTCTGGTTTGTGACCCCCCAAGGATTCCAAAAGAAATTCATGACTTCTTGAGGCCAATGGAGAGAAGGCCTGAATTGAACATAATGCAAAATTGGGGAGACATTATCCCCTATTATAACATAACAATTTTCAGGGTTTTTTGCACTAATGTCAATCCAAGGGTTCTGCCAAGGGAGGTGCCCCTTAGAATTGGATTTGTGGAAATCATGAGGCAATTGGGAGGCACTCAAGAACTACATTTTCTAGTTGAACAAAAGAAAGGTTCTTTCTTCCCTAAATATACAACATTTGTCGATTTTGTTATAGAAAAGGGAGGATGGAAGGAGTTACATACACTACTTGGGCCTTATAGGCTAAGGACTGTGTGCCCCAAGAATCATGATCCTGAGGGTTTTATCTCTCAAATGAAGGAAAAGCATTGAATAGGGGCCTTTGTCCATAATTTTTACTTTCCTAAGGATATCATCAGGAATATTTTTGATTTGAAATTACAAGAGGAGAGAAAGATAATTTAAATTTCCTACTCTAAAATGATAAAGAAGAAGCAGGAGAGAATACCTAGTTTCAATCCCATACCTAATGCCAAAGATGAATTAAGCAGGGCGATGTATGTCATTGATAATTTTGAGAGTTTGGTTGGGATTTTGAAAGATGAAAGGGTTGTGGAAGAAAGGGGAAAATCACAAACCATTGAGGAGTACCCTAAAGTAAGATTGGAGGAGAAGCCTACTTATTGTTAGAAACCAATATCACCTGCATGCAATCACCTATCACATGCAAAAGACATGCAGAACCAAAGAAGATGTTTTGTAAACCTCAAAGTAAATATGTATTATGTAGAATCAATTATTACAAAGAGATCAATCCTTATGAAGGAGATCAAGAAACCCTAAAAGGGAAACCCTAGCAGGAAAACTTAATAATTAATCAATTATTAATGAGCCTAAGTTTAGCTTAAGTACCTAAAAGAATAAGTGACTTAATTAATTAAATAGTATGATATAATTAATTAAGTGTAATAACTTATTACTCTAACACCCCCTTAAGGTGAACTTAGGAAGAAGCTAAAACACTAGAAAAAGATACATGAAAGCAAATATGGGTTCCGACATTTAGGCCTAATCAGGTACCCCTTTACAAATGCAAGAATGAGGTAGACAAGGAAAACCCAGTGGGACAAAACCCCCTACAATGAGATGACATGTTGCAAAGAAGCACTAGAAGAACTCTGTAGAGTAACACTGGAACTGAAATCTAGCAAGTAAGGAAAGATACTTCCGTCTACTACTGAAATTGGATGAGAGTCACTGATTGAATCAAGGAATCATTAAAAAAGCAACAATAGACCTGATGCCTCAGAACACTCAAAAACTCTAAACGGGAACAACCCTAGAATCTATGAAGTAATAGTCGATTATTGAATGATGTGATACTGAAATGAAGTACAAAGATGCAAGTTCCACTCTCCCAACTACCAAAACATCCAAGTAATCTCCAAAACACCCATTGAGATAAATCTAGAATAATGATAAAGCTAGGATAGATACAAAAAAAAGTACATGGACAACAACATAAATCTCCTCAATACCTTTCCAACACTACAAAGATAGCAAAAATGGGAGATCGTGACAAAAAGTTATGAGCTCGGAAGCATAAAATAAACATCTGACTTCAAACAGCAATAAATTTAGTAAAACCAACAAATATTGTAAAATAAAATACACCATAATAAAGTGCTCAGAACTAGCTTTCCGGTGATATCTCGTTTGCCTAATTTCAATACCGTATTCCCAAGTTATGCCAAAAGGAAAAAAACTTCTCTTTTAGGGAAAATTACGGTCAGGAGGGGGCAAAGAGGTCATATAGCCACTGAAATCATGATGATGTCAGCACTTACTGAGCATAAATTTGATATCCATTCGATTGTCACTGCAAAAAATTGGCCCCCTACAAAAAAAAAAAGTTGGCCCCTGATCACCCATGTGACTAGGGCGGGGGCTAGAATTAGTTGGGGGTCGGGCGCGGAGCTCCCGGTCCCCCATAGAACCTTGGATGGCATTAGATCCCTCAAGAAATGGCTGGTAGTAGTGATGCGGAGTGGGGGAGCCACCAGTGATGGTAGCCAGGTGGCGCCTCCTTTTGTGCGGGCAGCGTAGAAAATTCTCCTAAATTTTTGAAAAAATATATTTTTTTGAATTTTTTTTGAAAGACGTGCCATGGGGAGTGTTTTGGGGAGGTCGTAGGCAAAAACATTTGTGCCTCAGAAACCAACTGCTCTAAAATTGATGATTTGATAGGCATTTCTAGGGTTTTGGGGTGCTATGAACACGATGGAAACATCCGTTTGAGCCCAAAGTGTCTCGAAAAATTGGCTAGCCCTAGATCTTGCAAAAAAGCTTCTTGTGGAAACCCTTGCACTTGAAACTCACTAAAAAGCCATATCTTTAGATCACGAACAGGCAACCGCAGGTCTTGAGCTTTGATACCATGTTAAAAATCAAGATCACCTGCATGCAATCACCTGTCACATGCAAAAGACATGCAGAACCAAAGAAGATGTTTTGTAAACCTCAAAGTGAAAATGCATTATTGAGAATCAATTATTACAAAGAGATCAATCCTTATGAAGGAGATCAAGAAATCCTAGCGTGCACACTTAATAATTAATCAATTATTAATGTGCCTAAGTTTAGCTTAAATACCTAAAGGAATAAGTGACTTAATTAATTAACCAGTATGATATAATTAATTAAGTGTAATAACTTATTACTTTAACACCCGAAAACTCCAAACGGGAACAACCCTAGAATCTATGAAGCAGTAGTTGATTACTGAATGATGTTATACTAAAATGAAGTGCAAAGATGTAAGTTGCACCCTCCCAACTACCAAAACATCCAACTAATCTCCAAAACACCCATCGGGATAAATCTGGAATAATGATAAACCTAAAACAAATATAGAAAAAAGTACATGGACAGCAACATAAAGCTCCTCAATACCTTTCCAATGCTGCAAAGATAGAAACAATCGAAGATCGTGGCAAAAAATTATGAGCTCAGAAGCATAAAATAAACATCTAACTTCAAAGAACAATAAATGCAATAAAACAAAAAAATACTGTAAAATAAACTGCACCACAGGAAAGTGCTCTAATACCATGTTAGAAACCAAGATCACCTGCATGCAATCACCTGTCACATGCAAAAGACATGCAGAACCAATGAAGATGTTTTGTAAACCTCAAAGTGAAAATGCATTATTGAGAATCAATTATTACAAAGAGATCAATCCTTATGAAGGAGATCAAGAAACCCTAGTGTGCACACTTAATAATTAATCAATTATTAATGTGCCTAAGTTTAGCTTAAGTACCTAAAGGAATAAGTGACTTAATTAATTAACCAGGATGATATAATTGATTAAGTGTAATAACTTATTACTCTAACACCTGAAAACTCCAAACGGGAACAACCCTAGAATCTATGAAGCAATAGTCGATTATTGAATGATGTGATACTAAAATGAAGTGCAAAGATGCAAGTTGCACTCTTCCAATTGCCAAAACATCTAAGTAATCTCTGAAACACCCATCGGGATAAATCTTGAATAATGATAAACTTGGGACAGATACAGAAAAAAGTACATGGATAGCAACATAAAGCTTCTCAATACATTTCCAATGCCACAAACATAGAAAAAATCGGAGATCATGGCAAAAATTTATGAGCTTGGAAGCATAAAATAGACATCTGACTCAAACAACAATAAATGAAATAAAACAGAAAAATACTGTAAAACAAACTGCACCATAAGAAATTACTTTGATACCATGTTAGAAACCAAGATCACCTGTATGCAGTCACCTGTCACATGCAAAGACATGCAAAACCAAAGAAGATGTTCTGTAAACCTCAAAGGGAAAATGCATTATTGAGAATCAATTATTACAAAGAGATCAATCCTTATGAAGGAGATCAAGAAACCCTAAAAGGGAAACCTAACTAATCAATTATTAATGTGCCTAAGTTTAGCTTAAGTACCTAAAGGAATAAGTGACTCAATTAATTAACCTGTATGATATAATTAATTAAGTGTAATAACTTATTACTCTAACACTTATTAGCTCCAAAAGAAGATAAAAGTTTTTTCTAGAAGAAGGGGAAGTAGGGCTGAAGATGTTGCTAAAAATATTGAACCATCTTCTTTAGGGCAATTAGTGCCAAATATTGTTGATTTGGATTCTCCTCTAAGGTCTTCAGAGCAGGCCTGCCCACCATCACCAAAGAGGAAAAAATTTGAAAGAGTAAGGATGGTTGATTGTGATGGTGATGAGGATGATGAAATTATTGTGACTCCAGATGAAATGTATTAGGAGATGCCATTAGACCCAGTTGACACTACAACAAGTTCAGGGGCAGTTATTTTGAGATTAGGAAAAGATGAAATCAAGGGAATAACAAGTAATGATGATTTGAGGATAGAATTCTACAAAGAATTCATGATGGATGACTCTTTTATTCAAACTAAATCTTTTAAATATTTTGTGTGGAGAGCACATACTGCATCATATGCTAAGAAGGTGGCACATGAGAGAAGTCTGCATCTAGAGCTCCCAGAGAAGGTAATTCAAGCTAAGGTTGGGGAACATATGGAAGACAAATTCAAAGAAATAACACCAAAGCAAGGCTGAGAATTGGTACAAAAAAGTGGAGTATTGCTACTTCCTGAATGGGATATTGCTGATGTTGTGGTGTTTGACACAATAAGAAGGGCCAATAGGCCACTTCTTGCAACTGAAGAGGAGGCTACATTAGCACTCAAAGGATCAGCCTTTAGTGAAGAATGGGATGCTTTGGCACTCTGATCTTTATCTATTAGGGCTAAAAACCCAATTGTTGCAGAACCATTTGACTTCAGTGGTCACTTGGTTGTGAGGAGAGTTGTTGACACCTCAACATTGGAAGCTACTGATATGGTCATGAATGTTGCCAAATTCACCAGAGCAACTATTAAAGATTTGACCAAGGACCAGGATACTCTAAGAGGCCAATATAATGACATTATTATTGAATATAATAAGATTCAACAAAAGGTAGCAGAGTTAGAAACTGAATTGGCTTTATGCAAGCAACAAATGCATACCATGAGGTCTCAACAACAACCTAGTTCTAGCCACACTATTCTCGACCCACCAGTAGAGCAGTCTCAACCTCCTACACAAGCACAATCTTTGTCTATTGTTCCATATAATATGGGACAAGTGTCTATTGCAATTGAGAGGGCTACTAGTCCTAGAGGGGGAATCTCTAGGGAGAAATTGATTCATCAAGTTGAAGAGTATAAAGAGATGGTAAAGCAAATCCGGGATGCAGTAGGGAGAAGCAATTTAGTAATAGTGGACATTGCTTTGAAACATTTAAATAGAAGGGTCTAGAGTAAGCTAAATAGTGTTCATGCAAATTATGTCTGAATGTTGCAAGCACTAAAAATGTTTCCAAGGGATAAAGAATTGGCCATCCCATTGCTAGACAAATGGAGCCCTAGAATGGAGAAGTTGAAATTCATGGCAGTAGGGGAGAAATAGCATGGTGATAAATATTCTACTATTATAGCAACATATCAATTGGTCAAAGGAATTGTTGAGCAGAATTTTCAAGGATTTTCCACCCCTATGGAGTCCAAGATTAAATTATTAAAGGGTGTATATGATGGAAAGTACTTGACCCCATTGCCGCATATTTTACACAGTCAGGATGAAGTCAAACCCCTGCAGGTTTGGAAGGATTAGATAAACAATATAATGATGTCTCAAACACATGAGATATGCAAAAATTTTGACATCCGCATGCTAGAGAATACATTGGAAAAGTTTTCTTTTGTTATAAGTTTCTTAGAGAACTTTGATAAAAAGGCCACATTGATAATGGTGAAGTATGCTCCCTATCGAAACAAGGTTGATCAGGTTATGGCTTTCGAGTGGCCTTCCAAGGAGGAGTTTGAATTATGGAAAAAGGTGTTCACTGATGAACTGGAATTATGAATGTTATAGTCAAGAATTGCAACTTGGTCATGTATAATATAGGTTTGGCCTTAGATATTATATTCTAAAATTGCATTCTCCTTTTGACTTCAAGTACAGGGTGCTGAGGTGGGGTTAGTACTATAATGGTTAAGCAAGCCTTTGATGTATGGGGAGCAGCCTTTGGAGCAATGTTTTCTTTCCTCCATATCAACTAATGGTGATTCTTGTCTTATGCTCTCCACTCGCATAATAGAATTGTAATTGAATTAAGAGTTAGCCATCCAATCACAAATGGACATGTGTACTCTCTAGCCTAAAGCCTGTTAGCTCCCTTGTTTTATAAAAGGGAATTCTGGGCCAAGAGAGAGATCTATTTAAAATATCCAAAATATGAGAAATAAGAGTCTAGTGATATAGAGAGTATGAATTGTAAGTCCAGGTTTTAAATTTTTGAGTCAAATTGGAGAACTTAGTTAATCATGGGGTTTTTGAGCATGTTTGTATCAAACTTGTGAATATTTGGAGTTTATTTTCTCTCCTATTGTTTTATATTACATGGATTATTAATGAATATCAATCCAAGATGATTTTCATTGATCTTCATTTGTTCTTTACTATGAATTATGCTTAACTATAGCTTTGGTTCAAAGGATTAGTTAAATGCTTTAGTTAACCAGTAAGTTCATGCAATATAACAAATAGGATTCATAAAGAAGTAATAAACTTAGGTATAGATATATGGATTGTAATGCAATTCATAATAGATCATAAGTGTTCAAAATGAAATTTACCCTATAGTTCAGTTTTCTCTTTTGACTTCATGCGTTGGGATATGGCACTGGAATTCTGATTACATTTTATTCTTGCATGTTTTGTGTTATGGCCTCAAGATATTTTACTCAAACATTTTCTATCAAATTACTTTAAGTTGAGTTTATGATTCTGTATTAATTGGACCTGAGCCTTTTTGAGGAATAGCCAATTTCTTGAAGGATTTCATCCATTAACAATAATTGGGGATCTATTTGTTGCTTACTCATGTGGAAGTGAATCATTTAAATGTTGTATGATAAGAGCACATGTTAGGGAATACCCTCTTGGATTTTATAGAGTCCGAAGTGTAGGAGAATTGGCCTTATTTTTATTCTCATTAAGTTGGCCATACTATTCCTAGCCTTTTATTATTGAATATGGCAAGTTCATAGGAGCTTCTAGGAAATACATGTGGGTTGCAGTAAAAAAAATGCCAACACTATCCCTCTTAATTCCATAACTGCTAATGAAATATGTCATTTCATATTGGAACACATTATTTCTTTCTTCAGTCTTCCTTCCACATTAGTTTCAGACAATGGAACTCCATTTAAGAATAATGATGTGAAGAAGCTTTTGGAAACATTTCATATTCAACATCACTTCTCAACACCATATTATCCACAATCAAATGGTCAAGCAAAATCAACCAATAAAACTATTGAACAAATCCTAAGGAAAATGATAAGTAAACAGAACAAATATTGACACACTCAATTTAGTTATGCATTGTGGGCCTATTGTATGGATATTAGAACATATATATAAAACACTTCGTATAACTTTTTTTATGGTGCTGAGGCAATAATGCCCTTAGAGTTAGAAATTCCTTCATTAAGAATTGTTCCTAGAGGGCTTATTCATGCAATACATATAAAGAACAACAATTGCATCAACTTACAATGCTTGATGAACAATGCATTAAATCTCTCGAGCACCTTCAAGCTTATTCTAAATGAATGAAAAAAGTAGTTACAATGATCATGTAACTCCTCGTGTATTTAGTAAAGGTGATTTGGTGTTATATGAGAATAAAAAAAAATTCAATGCCGCCCCAAATGAAAAAGGAAAATTTATTCCTAATTGGCTAGGACCTTATGTAATTGATAAAATTATGGGTCTAGAGCATATAAATTAATAGAAATAGATGGTACACCTCTTAAAGAGCCTATCAATGCCACACATTTGTGATGGACTATACATAACATCTCTTTTGAATAGTATGTATATTAAAATAGTGTTGTTAGCTTAAGTAGATAGTTTTCTATTTTAATCTTGCATTACTTCATTATTTGACAAACAATATTTGGGTGTCTTAGAATATAGATTAATTTTTCAATAAATTTGGATTATTACTTTATTTCGAAAACTATTCAGATTTATCATGTATGTTGTGTTAGATTAGATCCTTATATGCATTTAATGTTCTGAAAAAATTCTATCATAGGTGCATTTAGTTTAACACAACATACTCAATTACAATGTAGAATCTAATGTAAACTAAAACTATTTTAATTAGATGGGTATGTGCAAGATCATCATGGAAAAAATAGGCCCTTAAGTGGCAATGAAAATTTAGAAAATCAGAGTTAGGCAACTTGACTTAAAAATCTGAATAAGTTATCTATATTATTTCAAAAATATGTAAGAACAAAATCTGTAGAGAATTGAATGTAGTTTCTAAACTACTAGATTTATTTTCTTTTAATCTATTTGGTGAAAATTTGAAATTTCAATGTAGTAGTACTTAAATTTCAGGGAAACAATAAGAAGTAGGTGTCTATCTGACCACCCTAACCACAATAAAATGATAATATTTTTTATAATATTTTAGATATAAGTAGAGCACTCATGTCCCGATGTGATGCATTATTTTTTGTAATTTTTTTCTAAGTGAATTATTAATTGTGAATTTTTTATTACAACTTTTAAAAAATATAAAAAATCATATGTCTAACTAGCTTAACTTGGTCAAAAGTTCATGAAATTCATTTTTTTAATCCTATAGTATGTGAAGCATAGAATGTGACGCATGTTTTAGATTTAAAAAATGTGATACCATTTGAAAGCTATAGATGTTTTTCAATTAGCCTATCAATTAGGAATTTAGTCGTAATTCAAATAGAAAATGAATAATAATTATTTATTAAATTCAAAGTAAACCATAATTTATATTGGTGGAAAGCTGAGAATCTCCTTTAAAAACCCTTTTCGTTTCGTCAATTTTGGGTAGAAAACAAGTCATCAACCACATGGGCCATCATATCACTTACATATCACCACTTTTTGGCCCATCATGATCCTACACATACCCAGAAAACAACACTAGAAAGTTGGTTGCTATGATATCTCATTCATTAAAATTCAACATCATACACCCAAGTTACGCCAAAAAGAAAAAAATACTCTCTAAGGCCAAATGAGGGCTTAGTAGGGGTAAAGGGGTCATTCATATGGATGAAATCATTATAATTTTAGCAAATATTGAAAGAATATTCCTCCCTATCAAAAAATAATCTAGTTTTTGAGAAAATTTCCAGTCTGCTTGAAAATCAATCATTCTCAGAATATTCTTATACCTTGCCAAAATCTTTAGTAGGCATGAATTGTTTTATGTTGACATTGATTGCTATAGATTCCATGAAATCTTCTAAATATTTTAGTTTCCTCAAAAGGGATGGGGTTTACAAATCATCATTAGGGGCTTAAAACCCCCACTGGTCAGCAAAAAGCTACAAATCGTGGGGCAATAAGCCTCACCAGTGAGGTCTATGGGGTCCGCAGTCCTACAACCACAGGTACCTTTAGGTACCCCTATTAAATGGGCCAATGAAAACATTAAATCCACCCTTTTTAAAAACCAAAAACCTACATGTTTTTTAATTTTTAATTTTTAAAATTTCTAACAAAATTTTTTATGAACGAAAAAAAAAAAACGTCGACACTTAATTTTTTTAATTTTTTCTCGAAATGTGTCCCAAAGGAGTTCATATAGGATCTATATGACCCTCATACATTTTTTTTTGCCTCATAAGCTCTTGACGTTAAAATAGGGAAAATTTATAGTCTAAAGTCATTGAATCGACATTGTGAATTCAACAGTGACGTCCTTTTTGTGCAAAAATGCACCTATAGTAACAAAAAAAGTATCCCTTTTTCCTTAATTTGGGAATGAATTAATAAAATGGACTTAATCATTCCTTATTTAGGGTGTTGTAAAGTGTATCTTTACACTTTCACACTAATATAGGGGTTTATTAATTAATTGAGGTTAAATTAAAATTAATTGGCCCCTTAAATTCAAATCCAAGCCTAATGTATTGCATTTTCCAAGGGATAAAGCTTGACACTCTTAAATAATATTACACAACACTTAAATTTTTTACAAGGAATGTGTCCTAGGCTAGTGACCTTGGACCCATTCAACACCTAGCGAATGGGTCCTCACTAGGTCCTAGGACCCCCTTTTTACATGACATTTCACATCCTCGAAATGTGTCCTAGTTAGGTATGCTAGGACCCATTCGCCCTATGGTGAATGGGTCCTCAATAAATTAGGAAACCTCCCTTAGGATATGTTTTTGGTTGTATTTTAATGAACTCAAATCCTAGATCTAATGTTGGCTTGTGTTATTTGAATTATGGGATTTAATCTTAAGTTAACTATAAATATAAGGCTACTTCACATAGTTTCACCTAGTAATTTTTTATGCAAACATCCTAAGAGTTCACAAGATTATTACAAAGCATTCAATAGCATTCAAAAAGGCATTCAAGGGTAGATTATTGAATTTTATTGCAGCAATCAGAGATAAAACTGATCATGTCAAAGTCGTGCATGTTATTGAGCTAAGATGATGATGTAACATTGGTGATCAAGTTCAAGTGTTCAAATCCATTATCTTATGTCAAGTTCATGATCATGATCTACATTCCTTAAAGCCATTTCATGCTAGATTACTGATTTATCATCCAAGATTTCATCCAAGGTATCATTGTTTCATCCTTCATATTTCATTGTTTCATCATAAGGTTTAATTACCAAAACTGGGTTTGACCAAGGCAAACCCCTATTCCATAACAAAAGAATATTTTTCTTCTCCTTTGATGTGTGATTGAAAGTTCAAGGTTGAAGATCAAGCGGACAATTTTTTTTCAAAGTTGCAAAGTTGTAAAAAATTTCATCTTTCTTGCATGATCATGGAAAGTCTTCTACAAATTTTTTTTTTGTACTTTCAAGAGTTGAACACCTAAGATCTAGGAGTGTAGACATTGAAGAATAGAAATTGATTTTCCAAAACCCTACCAGTGACACATTCACCATTGGGTGAATGAGTCCTAAGTGAGGCCCAAAAAAGTACTTTTTGCAATAGGTACACATCATTTTACCATCTTAAACCTACCTTTTTAATTTTATATTAGTTAGGTTTTTTCTAATGTTCTTTTATGCATAATTGAGTTAAATAACAAGTGAAAATTGTGGTTCATCATCTTGTTAATTCACTTTGATTGAACCCTTTTTCCATCATTTCATTTTGGTCAACCCAACTTCTTGAGCATTGCAATTTTCTTATTTTTGGATTCTCTCTTTTTCATCTTATATTAGATCTTGCATTCATTTGCATTGAATTAGATCTCATTTAGGGTGTCTTATTTTGCATTCAGATTTGCATCTCATATAGGGTTTTAGGATTGCATTGTTTGCATTCTTTAAATATGAAAAACACAAAAATAATAGTCATCATGCATATCATTTAGATCATATATTAAACTTGGATTTGAAAATAAAAATAAAATGGCATATCAAACTAGGTCTTTTAGTTCATCATTTCCTCACAGTTTTAACTTGCATTTCACATTGCATTTATAGAAAATTAAACCCGAAACTTACTATAGCAGACCTAAATCTGAAAATCATTAGAAAAGGCTTAAAAATCTATAAAAATTAGTTTCAAAACCCTAATCTAGGACCTATTCACCCTAGGGTGAATGAGTCCTTGATCAACCATTAATCTATATTTCTAGAATTTAAAAGAAATTGGTTTGTCCTTATTTTTGTTGTTATTAGATCTCTGTTATAGTTTCTTTATTTTCTATTTCATTAAATCCATTAGATATAGCTTAAAATGGTTCACTTAGTGCATTGTCTAGATTCAAAATTGCATTTACAACATTTCATTTTTAGATTTTTACATAGTGTAATCAGTAAATTGCCTTGTTTAGACTATGAAAATTGCATTTACACATTTAATTCTAGGTAATTTCATTGCATTTTAAACATCTTTCCATTTTTGGATTTGCACACTAAGATTGTAAAAATTGGATGAGATTTACAACATAGTGTCCTATTACCAATACTATTGTGACATGCAGTTCGAGACTCATTTCATCCCATGATATATCATTCACTATGAATCTTGGGTTTTCTAGATCTCTTCTTGATAGTGTTGATAATTAGCCCCCTATGGATCATAGTATGCATACCTAATTTCCCATTACTTCCCTTCCTACAAATAATGCACAATATATTGCTAATATATTTTAAGAAAACATAAGGAGGCTAGATGAAGAATTGAAAATCTTACAAAACTTTATGAAAACAAAACCAATTGTTGGTCATGCCCTTCCTCTTATAGGGAATATACGAATGAAACTTAAACATGATTATGGAATAGATTTCATATGTTCCTTAGTCCATATCATTTATTTAAATTTTCCTCCTCCTCAACCACCTTACATTACATCTCTCATGCATAAGAGAGAAGAACCCGAAAGTTTCGAGCACTTTGTTACTCCTAACACATCCTTTTCTAAAAAATCAAAGGGCTTGTAATTAGAAGAAGAAAGTGATGATAACATCATAATCAAACCAAAGAAAAAGAGACCTTGAGTACATGATCATCAAAAGCACTAGTTACAACAATTGTATGAACATCCTAAATCTCTTTATAACTTGTTACAACTATCCAAAACCAAGATGATTTTCTATGCTCTTTGATGTTGGCAGCTAATTGAATTACCACCTAAACCTGAAAATTTGACAAAAAGACAAATTGATAAAACTAAACCATATTGTGCTTGTCGTAGATTTTTTTGATACCACACTGATGATTATTTACCTTTAAAGAAAATATTGAAAAAAATTAAACCCTTTTAAAATCCATCTTGACCTAAAGCATGTCCTCTCACTCTTTTCCATGTAATAGTTGTAGGGTCATAGCATTCTCACTATTACATGTTTTCATTCATTGCAAATCACTCTCTTTATCACAAGTATCTCATTCTCATCACTTATCTTGGCTCGTCCTTGTCTTGCACTTAGTGGGGGCAAGAGATTAGTTAGCCTTGTCCTAGTTTTGGCATGTGATGTTGTCCCTTTGGCTAGTTGTCCACCTTCCATTTATACTAACCAAATTGGGACACAAATGACTTGTTATAAGTTGACTCGTATGTTCCTTACTAGTCTTTTGAATTGCTTTTGTTTTTTCATGTTTATTTATGTGATTACATGTGTGTAAAGTGATCCCCCATGTTTTTCTTTATGTATCTCTATCTTTGTGCATTCCTCTATATGTACCTACATTCTTCTATATGTTGTAAAAAATTTAGCCCTTTTCTCTTGTCTTGTGTTCTCCTTTTGAGAATGACATAGGGTATTGAGACATTTAGGTCTCTTCCATGTTGAGTTGAAGGATTTTTCTTTGTTTTTCCTCTCTTTGTGTCATTCTTCTAGTTCTATGAGTATTTGGGGAATGATGACATTTTTGAGCTCTATGACAACATTGTAGCAAAGATATACAGACCTTAGATCCAGAGATCTCTTATGTATTCCTAGGGATAACCCCTCCTTCCTTTTTCATGATGTAGCTCTATTTTGGGAATATATGACTTGGAATAGGGTTTTTTGAGTAATCTCCCATGTCTTGGGGTGGAACATTTTCTACTTTAAAGCAATGGTGTTAGCAACTACTTTAAAGTGGGGGCATACATCAATAATATCTTTAAACATTTATGCATATTTCATGGTGTGATTTTATTTTTCTTGTGATGTGTCATTTCCTTGGTGTTGTCATTGGGTTTGATGTCCTCCAAGAGTGCTATATTTCTAAGCATACAACTTTCCCTTAGTGGCTTGATGCGAAGTGAGGCATCCCATAAGTGGTAATCTGATACTCTTGATTTTTCCTCTCTTGGAGATATTAGGCATGATGATCCCTAAGAAGAAGACCTTACATGAATAAAGAAAGATCACCTTGAACAAAAACCTATAGACATAATATTCATAAGAAATTAGCATTTTGGTGCCTTATTGAAGTTGTCAGGAGGATAACTTTAATATGGTATGGGAGCCTAATATGATTCTCTCATTTGTCACCATGTTGGGATACTCACCTAGTGGATGGTCTGCGGTTCCACTACCCTAGAGTGAGTGCATTTGTTGAGACATGTTCCATATCACATTGGATAGTCAAGCCTTGATCCTTTCCCTTTCTTTGACAAATAGTCATGTTCCACATCATGTTGGGATGATCGAAGCTTGATCCTTTATTTTCCTAGTCTTTGATAGTGTATGATTGTGTATCTTTTTCATTACTGCATACATACATGTCTTGAATGTCTACTTTAGTGTGAGTTTGACATGGGGTAATACTCTCACTAAAGTGGGGGAAAAATGTAGTAAAAAAAAAAGTATCCCATTTTCCCTAATTTGGGAATGAATTAATAAAATGGACTTATGTAATATCCCTTGCCCAATTAGGTTACAAATTTCTGATTTCACCTTTCAAGGAATATTGTCAAACAATTCACATGCAATGTCTACCCTTGCTGGTCTGTGTTCTTCGGATTGTTTAAGATTTCTTTTAATGATTACAAAATAGTTCAAATGCTTGCAAAAAAATACTACAATGTCTCAACAATGAGTTGATGATGAAATTGCAACTTTATTTTCCCTTTCCAATGCATATGTATCATAAAAACATGAAAAGTGAACACACAACAGTATATCATTTTGACAAACAATTGACATACATGCATTCATAAATACACATACATGAGCAATGTATCCAAGCAACTTGTTTCTCCTTTATTGGTATGCCAATTACAAAGCAAATAGAAGCATGTATAATCAAAAATCTTAACTGCAATTCTGAGAGTCTAATTACAAAGGAAATTATAAAATATTATTCAATGATCATCAAATGATGCAAACAAAGGGAACCTGATATATATGAAGCCTCCTTGAAATCTGTGAAGATATGGAAGCCCAATGGTTTGGAATATGCTCTTTCTAACCCCTAAAAAACCGTACACCAGCAACCTTAAATCTCAAGTTTTATGCCAACATATAGAAATAATCGATCCTCTCTCTTTTAAGAATTTATTGACTTCAAAGAGGAAGCACTTTGTCTCCAATAGACCTCCTCACAAATTAGAAATTATTTCAGATTTTTTGAACCTTCTTTCCACAAAATCGCCCCTCCTTTATGAGCATCCTTGTCTAAAGTAAGTATCCACCAAATAAAAATGTTTTTTTCCCAAACGTCACCCCAAATGGGTCTCAAGATGATCACCTAGCCATGAAGAAGTGAGTGTTCGATCCCAAATGTGGAATCGTTGCCTTATTAGCACTCCACAAGCAAAAATGTGGCTCTTAGCCATCCACTCCAATGAAATATATCAGACCAACATAAATTCTAGAAATTTCTCCAAAAAATGGTTAGAATGATGAACCTCCAATATGTAATTATTACCCAATTGATCCTTACAAAATTTGGGCCAATGGTCACTAAAATTTTGTTAATGAAGAACAAGTAGAAAGTCTACAGTAACTTCCTCAACTTTGCAACCCTTCGGAGGAATATTTCACCACCTTAGTTATGCTAATCAATGGGAGTGATCATTCCCAAAGACCAAATAGAAAATCTGAAAAAACCCCTAGGCTTCTCCACAAACATCAAATGCAATCTTTAATTCCTGGATATCCAAAAATGAGCCCTTAAGATACTTTTATAATTTTCCTGGGAGAGCTCACACACTTTTCTTGCCAAAGTGGGATAAAAAATATACTTTATTTTTAGTGACTTTATGATATAATATTTTATTTAAGTCACTTTATTAAATTATTTAAATATAAGGTTACTTTATAATATTGATTTATTTAATAACCTTACAAATAATTAATTTTATTATTTAGCCCCCTTATTACTCCCAATCCAACTGAGTCCAGGAAACCCTCAACCACAAGAAACATTAGGAAAAATGGGGAAATTACAGTCTACCCTCCCCAAAATTGATTGTCCCTAAGCAATCTCAGTTGTAAAGAAAATTCTCCCCCACCTAGATCCCAAGGGAAGATCTGCATAATGTCCCTACTATCACCAAACAACTCCTGTAACACCAACACATATAACGAAACATGCCAAACCATCTCAATCTCACCATCAAGTGTCGCAGGAGTATAAGTCCCAAAAGGAAGCAACTCAAAAGACTTACCGTATTTGCTTCCAATCTTTGTGCAAGGTAAGCTATCATGAAAACTATCCATCACATGCACCACTGAACTATGCATCTCAAATAAGTCATTTACATGAGGATCAAATGTGAAGTTGTACGTACTCCTCACTGTGTACACCTCTAAAACCTCCTCCATAAATCTTGCTTGAAATCTTGATGCATTGGGAGTCTTCCAAATGCTACAATCAATGCTCAGCTCAGAACTGGAGTCAAGAGAGTGGTCAACATCTAACTCAAAGAGTGGATTATCATATGACCATGTAGCCTATGTCTCAAACAATGGATTGTACATCATCTCACGCTCCTCCTGAATCATCTTCTCCTTTCTCTTCTTGTCCATGCTCCCAAAGAAAGAGAGAGAATGTAAGCTCCCATCTATAATTCCCCTCAACACATATTTCCTATTATCAACCTCAAATTTCATTTCCATTTTTCACGTTGAGGGTAAATTATCATAAGTCCTAGAACCATTTCATTCCCAACACTATATCCATCCCACCCATGTTGACCATATAGTAATTAGTATGTAACTCATAAACATTAAACAATAAAGTGCGATTATTAAACCATCTAGTGCATGTGAGGGTATATCCATCAGCAACTCAGACTTTGAATCCATCAAAATTCTCAGCCTGTAGTCTACATCTAGCCACAAAACCCTCATCAATAAAGTTATATTTTGCTCCTGTGTCAAGCATGGCAATGCAACGTTGTCCATCAACTGTTCCTCTAAATCTAAATGTAGTCTCATCCTTTACATTAGCAAGGAATTCCAAAGGATCCAAATTCCTATCAGTAGATGCCTCCCCATCTTGATCAACCCTTGAAGTAGCTTGTTGATTCACATTCTCATAATCAGAGTCTTCATAATATGCCTACATAATATGATTTGCCTTGCCCTTAGGTCTCAAAGGGTAGTCATGATCCTTGTTATATGTTTCCTTGCACCAATAACATAATTTATTTTTCCTTAGATCCTCATATGACTCCTCATCCACCATGGTTGCTGATTTATTTTTCTTATCCAATTGTTGAGGATTTTCAGTGCTAGGAGAAGGAACATCGTTATGAGAATTCTTTCTTTTTGGGGCTACGAACGCCATAATCCTAGCTTTCTTCATAGCCTCCTGAAGTGAAGGGGGATCAAAATATTTTATCCATCCTCTCATTGGCTCCAACACGCCCTCAGTAAATAGCATGACCAATCTTCTTTCTAAGATATTGGGAACCATTACTGATATCCTTTGAAAGTCACCTATGTAAATCTCCAAACTCCTAATCTACTTAAGTTGATCCAAGTCTCTATAGTAGGATTTGGGATCCTTCTTATCAAAATGTTCAACCAGCCTATCAACAAACTCTTGATAAGAGGTGATGTGATTATGCTGCAATGTGAACATCACATGGTACCACAAATCATGAGCTTCTCCTTCCAAATTTTAGGTAGCATACTTGATTGCATCCTCCTCTTCCATAGGACATAGGTTCGAGAAAGTGTCTAACTTGTGAACCCAAGCTTGTGTTGTACTCTTTCCACTTCCATCAAATGTAGGTAATGTGAGTTTGTTGGTGGCTTGCTTCAATTCATTGTTTATATTTCTTGGTCTCCAATTTTATCTTTCTCTATAGTGCTCTCTTATTTGACTCAAAAACCTATCAAAGCTTATGCATTCCCTAACCTCTGGTGTTAAAAATTCCCACTCATCAATTGCTGCCATAAGATTATTAGCAAACATTGCCTCACCCTCTTCTTCAACATTTTCTTCTTCCCCTTCATTTCTCAAGAAAGTAGGTCATGCAGGTCTATTTGCAGTATGAGAGTGTTCTCATTGTGTTCTAGGTGTTCCAACCATGCTCATGTTATCATCAAGTACTTGGTTTTGTCTTCATTGAGTATTAATTTGTTGCAATTGTGCCATAAATGTCTATATAGCAACTGCTACCTACTATTGCCCTATTGCTAATTGTCTAAGAATCACATGGTCTTCTTGATCCTCATTATGTCCCCCATTTCTTCTTCTACTTCGAGTGGACTACCATTTCCTCTATCTCCCATTGTGACCTATTGTATATCATCTGTCTGATTTCTTTGCTATACTACCCTTTGGCATGTATAATACCTATGTGGTCCAACTTCTTGTGGCTACTTAAAGAACTTCAACCCCCAAAATGGAATGATCAAATATTTGTTACCACTATAATATCCCTTGCCCAATCAGGTTACAATTTTCTAATTTCACCTTTCAAGGAATATTGTCAAACAATTCACATGCAGTGTCTACCCTTGCTAGTTTGTGTTCTTTGGATTGTTTAAGCTTGCTTGTAATGATTACAAAATAGTTCAAATTCTTGTAAACAAATACTACAATGTCTCAACAATGAGTTGATGATGAAATTGCAACTTTCTTTTCCCTTTCCAAAGCATTTGTATCTTCAAAACATCAAAAGTGAATACTTACAAAAATATATCATTTCATCAAACAATTGACATACATGTGTTCATATATAAACATACATGAGCAATGTGTCCAAGAAACTTGTTTCTCCTTTATTAGTATTCCAATTACAAAGAAAATAGAAGCATGTATAATCAAAACACTTAACTGCAATTATGAGAGTTTGAGTACAATGGAAATGATAAACTATTATTCAATGATCATTAAATGATGCAGATAAAGGGAACCTGATATATGAAGCCTCCTTGAAAACTATGAAGAGATGACAACCCAATGGTCTATAATATGCTCTTTCTAACACAAGAAACCCTATACCAACAACCTTAATTCTCAGATTTTATGCCAGCATATAGAAATAATCGATCCTCTCTCTTTTAAGCATTTCTTAACTTCAAAGGGGCAACGCTTGGTCTCCAATAGACCTCCTCACAACTCAGAAATTATTTTAGATGTTTTGAACCTTTTTTCCACAAAATTGCCACTCCTTTATGAGAGCCCTTTTTTGAAGTAAGCAGCCACCAAATAAAAAAGTCTTTTTCCCAAACATTACCCCAAAGGGGTCTTAAGATGATCGCCCAACCATGAAGAAGTGAGCCGATCCCAAAGGTGGAATCACTACCTTCCTAGCCCTCCACAAGCAAAAACATGACTCTCAGCCAACCACTCTAATGAAATATATCAGAGCAACATGAATGCTAGAAATTACTCCAAAAATGGCTAGAATGATGAATCTCCAATTTGCAATTATTACCCACTAAAATTTTGTCAATGAAGAACAAGTAGAGTTTGAAGTAACTTCCTCAACTTTGCAACCCTTCGGAGGAATATTTCACCACCTCAATTATACTAATCAATGGGAGTGATCGTTCCCAAAGATGAAATAAAAAATCAGTAGAAAACCCTAGGCTTCTCCAAAAACATCAAATGCAATCTTCAATTCTTGGATATCCAAAACTGAGCCCTTAATATCCTTTTATACTTTTCTTGGGAGAGCTCACACACTTTTCTTGCTAATGCGGGATAAAAGATATACTTTATTTTCAGTGACTTTATGATATAATAATTTATTTAAGGCACTTTATTAAATTAATTAAATATAAGGTTACTTTATAATATTGATTTATTTAATAACTTTACAAATAATTAATTTAATTATTTAGCTCCCTTATTACTCCCAATCCAACTAAGTCCAAGAAACCATCAACCACAAGCAACATCATGCAAAATGGTGACATCATAACTTAATGATGCCTTATTTAGGGTGTTGTAAAGTGTAGATTTATAATTTCACACTAATCTAGGGCTTTATTAATTAATTGAGGTTAAGTTAAAGTTAATTGGCCCCTTAAATTCAAATCCAAGCTTAATTTATTACATTTTCTAAGGGATAAAGATCGACACTATTAGAAAATCCAAATCCTACTTTCTCAATAAATATAAATCCAATAGTGAGGTCCTTTTTGCACCAAAAAGTCCCTAAAAATTCCCACCACCAAAAATTACAAAAAAAACACTCAAGAATTCAGATCTAAAGCCCTGTAACCATTGTTGAAGAAAAACCCCCATAAATTGAGAAGGGGTTCTTTGAATCAAGGATCTGATACCATGTTAGAATTGTAAAAAAATAGATAGGATCAAACAATGAATAAATAAACTTTATATGTAAGAGATCTACAAACAATATATGCAATATTACTCGATAAAAAATATCTACAAAATAAACCTCAAGAATCTTCAAGGAAAAAAAGAGTCCTCAAAGGTTGAGAGTTCAAGAAATAATACAATGAGGGTTGAGTGCTATATAGAAACAACCCTAAATGGTAAAGGGATTAGATCATTACAAGCATCAACATCTCATGTAATGAGACATAATGATCTAATAATAGCTCACTTCAGTTAACAAAGAAAAACACTTAGTTAACTAAATAAAGAACTCCTAAGTTTAGCTTAAGTGTTTGAAAATAATTTAGACTATTAATTAATTATTATCTAATGCATTATTACTCTAATAAGTTGTACTTCTTTAATACTAATCAATAGATAAAGGACAAGGTGTTGAGAATTCGTACTTGCTAGGAGGCTATTCTTCCAGATGCTTGTTTTGGTCTCCCCTTGAGCACAAAGAAACATCTGATTTCTTATTGAAATGGTAACTATTGAAATTATCATAAAAAAATAGGATGCTTGGAAAGGCAAGATTTTGAACCAAGAAGGTAAAATCAAGCTTCTCAAGTCCTTTGTCCAAAATATTTCAGTCTACTTTCTTTCTCTCTTCAAAAAGATGTCTTATATAATAAAAAAACTTGAGAAAATAGAAAGGAACTTTCTTTGGATAGGAACAAAAGAAAAATATATGATAGCCTTGGTAATTTGGGATAAGGTTTTCTCTCCAAAGAAATTTAGGGGCTTGGGGATAAGAAGGCTAAATTTGTTTAATAACTCTCCTCTCAAAAAATGGTTGGTACTTCATCAAAGGAACTAAGGATTTGGTTGAAATCTTAAAAGGTATAAATACTTGGGAAATTCTCATCCATGTTTTTTTCTCTTTTCTTAGGATTGGCCTAAGGGTTTGACTATCCAGAACACTATAATGAAATACTAGAATACTATTAAACAAAGTATCAAAAGGAAGGTGGGAAATGGTAGAAAGTTTAGATTTTGGGATGATGCTTAGGGAAAGAGTTTTGCGCTATCCTCCATCATTATATTGAACCAAATCAAATAGGATCTCATAAGAATTAATGAGATTTTTTATATGATTATGTGGATTGGGGAGGAGATTCACCGAAGTGGAAAAATTTCAACAACTAGGTGGTTGTGTTGAGGGCCTTGACAGGGGACAACGAATCTAAGTGTTTGGATAACTTGCCTATCTTGGACTCTCTAATCAAGGATTTTCTTCTATTTATCATAATGTTCAAGATGATTGGATTTGGAGTGACAAACCTTGAGGTGTTTTCTTGGTTAAATATGCATGTACTAGATTGGAGCAACCCTCTCTCCCTCATCAAAATTTTGACTAGAAAAAAATTTGGAATGCTAAACTTATCCTATTGGTGTTCCAAATCAATAGATCAAAGAATACTAAATACTAGCTAATATCTTATGTAAAGATTTAAAGATGGATTTCGTGAGCTGATAGGAAATGGGATTAGGACACATTTCCCCTTCACTTCAGGCTTTGTAGGACCTAGGGGGGTGACCCTTTAGCAACATATAAAGATTCAAACATATTCTTAATGGGATATTGCATAACAGATAATGCACTCATAGAATTATGCTAAGAAACATAAAATACCACTCAATATTGGCTAAGACATTGAGTGAATTTTATTCACCAGCATGGAGAACATGGCAAACACATAACTCAAAATATAGAATTAAATTTTTTTTTCATTTAATAATTTGGGACCAAACTGAAAACAACATAAGCATGAAGATTGACCAGTGCCAAAAAGAGGGTTACAAAGTCATATAACAAGCACTTCATCCTACAGTGTTAGAAATGTTTTGAAGATCTCTGAAAATGTTATCACATTGTGACAACAAAACTAGTGAAGCTTTATTTGGTAACCATTCTTACAAATCCACCTAAAAACCAACACTTCTGTCATATTTGTTGAAGAAATTACACTTTTCCTTGAGCAATAGGCAATGAAAAATGCAGCTGACATTCATTAAAGCAATTACATTATTCAATGAACAAAAGGCACCAATAGATGTAACTCAAATGCAATAAATGTGCATGAAAAATCCCAAGTAATCTTTGATTATTGAATTCAAAAGAGTTTTATATGTCAGTAATGGAGACAATTATCAGACAAAATATATTCATAAAGCTCAATTCAAAACACAAGACACCTCAGATTAATTGACTAATAGTCATATTCCACCCTAGCTTTACAATCTACCTAGAAATTTTTCTTGCCTTCCAGAGCTTTCAAAAAATTGCAACCCCTTACAAATGAGAGAAGAAGAGAAGGTAAAGAGAACAGAAGAAAAAAATAACAACCCTAAGATGCATGCACAGTTGACAACTAGAAGATTGATCCTTTAATCTGGAATTTGGTATCTTCATTTGTCTTCCCTCCTTATTTGCAACAAAAAATTATCTCTCGTGAAAATCTATATCATTTTACCCAGTAGTGAAAATGCCTCTTTCTTGCCCATGAAAATTTCACATTTGTACCCTTCTATTATGTTGGAGATGCATGTTTATTTTACTTTAGAAAAGTAAAATATTCTCCCCCTTTGCAACCTTAGAATATTTTCCTTTGTATTAAAAGAATAGCTCTTAATAAATCATTGGGCCCCAAAACATTCACTTGGGCTATTCATTTCATTCTCTAGCCAATAGAATTTCTCACCCAATGAATAATCGTTCACTTATAAAATATTCCCTGGGAACTTCACTTTACCATTTAAAATATTTTCCCATAATATTTTATTTCACTTTCTCAAAAGTGAAAGCCTTTTAAAATACTTACTGGGAAAATGAGGATTTTACCCATGCTGCACATTGTTAAAATATTTCCCTTTTCAAAACTTCACATCACCTTATCAGGAAAATATTAAAAATAAACAATTACCCACCATTTAAAACAAAAACAATGAGGCCCATTAAACATTTTCCACTTTATAGCTCATAATTTTTCCATTTAAAATTTAAATGGGGCCTCCTTTAAAAATTTCATCGGGCACATCAACTTCACCCTCTCAAGGAAACTTTGTCGGTCCTGCCACCTCCACGTGGCGTAATTCTGTGCACCCCACAGAAAATAACAAGTGGGCACTTTAGACCCGCAAGATCATGAGGAAAGGTTATGATCTGGCTTCTTTTCATGTTGATTATTTCATCGTTGATTGTATTTCTCTCCTATCTTGTGCCCTAACATTTACCTTACCCCATAGCAAATAACAAGTGGGTAGTTTAGACAATGAGATTGCAGGGAAAGGTCAGGATCTGGCTGCTTTTCACGTTGATTATTTCACCATTGATTGTATTTCTCTCCTATCTTGTGCCCTAACATTTACCTTCACTGGTTCTAATACTCATTCTATTTGGAAATGGCGGTTTCCACAACAAATACAAATCATATGGAGAAAATTCCTTTGCCCATCCAAAAACGTGTCACCCTTAAGCATTTCTTCACTCCTAATATGCCTTTTGCACATTTCCAATTCTGTGTTTGAGTCCCTCTGTTATTGAGATTTCTCGTGAAATATTGAATCGGCCTTATTTGAGCCAACTTGATGGCACCCCTTGCAGCACCCACAATCATCTAATTTGGTTCCCACACTCACACATACTCCATTGATGTTGCCCTCTTGGATTTTTTCCCCAATCCATGAAGTTCGGCCTCACATTGGCCAAATACATTTTCTTAACAGTTTCTAACATTTCTAATGCTTTTTCAATAGTTCACTATGTGCATACACAACAACATGGCATCCCATCATTGTCTTGAAATAAAATAAATTCCTCTTGGTTGTGCTTGTTTATTATAAGCTTCCTCTTGCTGCATACAACCCCCCAACTCAACTCCTCCACTCGTATCCTATGCATAATGGTGCTTCCCTCTATTGTATTCAATGGCACCCCAAAGTGATTTCAGTGCCAACACTCAAAGACACAATCCACACCCTTAAACAAGCTTTTGATTCATTTTACTGCAACAAAGCCTCCTCTTGGAAGTTTCATTGTTGTATATGCCAATTGCATTTGCTTTAAAGTTTTGAAGCCTTTCAATGAATCTGGTTTAGTTGTAGATGTGCCACACTCTCTAATTCATAACATTTCCTTGAAAGTTGCTAACTTTTCAGCCAATCCATTTATGCTTAGCATTTTATCGATGGGCACAGGCTATCCCTATTGAAATGCGTTCCCTTGCTCCAAACAATTTCAAGGCATCTTCATTGTTGGTGCCAGTGTTCCTTCATCATAGTGAATATATGCAAAATTTACCTGTAGTGAGCATTTGATCAAAGGAATTTCCTTCACTTTAGAGACTTCAATCTATTTCTTTTAGTTCCACATTACAAGGCAAAAATATATTTGATGAATTTATGTTCCCATGCATAATTTTTTTTGCCTCATCAACAATTCTCTTGGCCTTGAGCTAATCATCATTTATATCCCATCTTTTAATTTATCCAAAATATTTATACCCCATTAGTTTCAGACATGGCACCACATACACTAATCTATAGATTTCAAGTTTGTGTATCTAGTGGCATCTTTATTTCCTTTTATTCTTTGCATTCTTAGGGGAATCAACAAAATATTATTCATCTTGAACTATGCCATGCACTTGAGCTATCAAGTGCATATGGACAACATAGTAGCCTGGTCTAGACTTAAACATATTGTGCTTTGAATATTTCTATGAACATGTCTTTGAAGGGTTAAAGGAAGCTTCTCTTAAAAAGCCTTTAGTTGCTTGCTCATTGCACTAATTGGTTAACACATTCTTCAGATTGTGTGATAGGTGTCGAGTCCCCTTATGGGTCCGACAAAAAAAAAAATTGTTTTGAAACAAGTTTTCTCCTCAATTGACTTGCCACTGCATTTTGAATGCATCAGAAGTGAAGAAACGAACATGGTTATTATCAAAATCCATTTTCTGGCACATTTTAATAGTGGTCAAAGCTAGCCAAGTTAGCTTTGGAATAATAGTCAAATGACCTCTTGGAGTCACAAAAACTTGCAGAAATATAGACATTTGATCCAAGAATGGAGTACAAAAAATGGTTCAAAAAAAGGAATCCTGAGGTGAAAAATATAAAATGCCAAAGTAGCCAAGTTAAACTTTTCTACAAGCGCACTCGTTCATAATCAATTAAAACTCACTAAATCACCATGTTGCAAAAATATCAAATCAACATTTGAGAGGTTGCCATTGGACATATAAAGTCATTTGGGATCAGTGAATGAGTGTGCAAGAGGGCTTTGCATAAATCATCATTCATCAAAAGATATTAAAGGTCAAATCTGACCTCCCTGAAAGGTTCCAAAAAAATAGGTGCAAAACTGAACAAATTGTGTTTGGTTTTGGCTTGGTAAAAATATCAAATTAGATCATGAAGCTATGAAACTTGACATGGGAGTACACTTTGGTATGAATAATGGAGAGAAAAAATCATTTTATCTTGATGACCATCCAGCTATAAAATGCAAGCTCAAACGGGAGGCTACTTTGAAGAACTAAAAATTTGCAAACAACAGAAAAGTGCCAAAACCCTCCAGGTTCACTTTTCAAAACCCTAACAAAACTTATCATGGGAAGCTAAAAATTGGCATTCCTGCTCACATAGGACACATGAGTGAGCTTGCAAATGGGTTTTGCACAAAACTTAATAGGCTCCAAAATATGACCCTCCAAAGTGGGTCACTTAGGCAGATTCTCCAGGTGCAGTTCTGAAAGTGTAGAGGCAAAATTTTCAATATGGGCACTTCAAATTTGCAAAATTTGAGGGTGCCATTAGTGGCTCCAGCTAGGGATGTATGTCCCCTGTGGGCATAACAAGAATACAGATCTCTGGGGAGTAGACCAAATGTTGAGTCTGTTAGGTGTCCTCAAACTGCTCCTTTATTCAACCTCTATTTCAACTTCACTTGGTGACCCCAGGTCACCAAATGTAAAGGAGAGTCAAATTTTACCTCTATCAAACACTAATGTGTTAAAATAGATGATCTCCTTCAACTCATGCTTGCCTCTATCACACCACAACACTATGAGTGACTACATCTCTACAAACAACAATATCAAGCTACCCTTGTACAAGTGTAAACTTGCTTTCTATTCAACTTTGTTATCATATGGAAACCAAATTACATAGACCACATCACTACCACTCTCTTCATTTATAATTTTTTTTATCGAGTGGAAATGTTTGGGGATAAAGATTGAGACCACATTCACTAACCCCTTCATAACGATCATGCTCAAAGGAGATATCATGCATGAAGAACAATGTGCAATCCTCTTGTGTGTTAAGCAAAGATTGTGCAAACCTCTGTAACTCTTCTAGCTGAATTGTATCACAATTTAGTTTACCATCATCCCAACACCACAACCCAAACACATTATCATGTGTTTCAACATTCTAAAAATTAGTTTTATCCACACCCAAATTATTTTCATCTTCATGCAAATCATGGCATTCATTTAAAATGTCAACATCCAATGCATGAGCAGTATTCTCTATCTCAAGCTCACACATGATGTCAATTCCATTTTGAAAACCACTATGCAAGTCCATATGGAATGTTTTAGCTACAAATTTAGATAATTCAAAGCTCAAGCCTAGGCTAAAAGTTTCACACTGATCTTTCATAACATATTCACTGTCTGAATCATTTTGGATTCTATCATCTTTAGGATCAATAGGATCAAAAAATAAACTTTCATGTGCACTAGGAATACCATGTGCACTTTTAGTTGATAAGCATATTGATCCATGCACCGAATATTGACTGTTATCTGGAAATTGTTCATTTGAAAAAGAGCTACTACCTTCATTCTCTTTCACACTGATGCATTCCTTATTCAAAGGAAACATATCCATTTTCATATCATGAAGATGAGAGAGATCATCAAAGAAAGGTCCATATTCAATCTCATACTAACTGACCTCACATCTATTATCATTTGCATCATATGGCTTATCCACACATTGATCAAAAGGTTTTGCAATGTCAACATAGCTTGAAAGTCCATCTAACTATTTCACATTATCTATGGGTGATAATGTTGATCCTAGATCCATTTGATTGTCACATGCATAACTTGATCCTTCATAAATGAATTCCTTCCTTCATCAATGTGTACATCATCATCCTTTTCATACATAACTGACATTCCCATCTCCACTTCATGTAAACAATCATGGATAGCAAATACATAAGCAGGTTCATGAACATCTTAATCACTTCCAGCAGTACTATGTTCATGATCAGCAAATTGAACACACATATTTTTGTCCTCAAATTCTTCATTATTGATAGAATCAACATGCTCCATTGATGTCAAACCCAAATTACATTCCAAGTTTGCATCAAATGCAATTAGATCATTCACTTATGGACAAGTGATTTCATGAGCTTTCAGGTCATTGCAATCTTCATGTGAAGAAAGTGCCTCCATATCATCCTTATAAGAGCATTCATAATCAACAAAAGAGCAATTAGTTTGGTTTTCATTCACATCCTCATCACAAGAAGACCTATCACTAAATAATCCATGCTCGGATTCCTCAGATTAAGTTCTTGAAATTCTATCTTCAATGTCTCGATCACTGATTTGTGAGGAGATGTCATCAACATTAGCCTTATTTTCACTAACCAAAACTTGAAATGGAATGATGTCTCACATCTCTTTCATTTCTTCATCACACAATATATTGCAAGAAAAAATTTCATGCATATCTATTTTTTCATCATACCATGTATCTTCCTCTTCATCACTACTGCAAGGATCTACACATGTGCTAATTGTGAACTGATTACAATTAATATCCTCATTCATACAACAAATATCTTCATTTTTTGATACACTCTTTTGTGCATAAGTAAGTTGAGCTCCCTCAATAACATTTATCCAATCAAGTACTTGATCCAAACTTTGAGGCTTCAACCCCTTTGGCAAAGTACTCAGCCCAAACTCATAGATCTCACAAAAAAGATCAATGCACACTAAATCTTTAGGTCTGAAATTTGTGGGGATTTTCCACAAGGCATCCAAAAACCTTGAGAACTGATCATGTGTTGATTCTCCATTATGTCTCTTAATTTTAAACAATCTTTGAACAATAGATGTTTGATCTACGTTGCTCAAATTTTGACAACATTTAACATGGAGTTCATTAGGATCTACAGATTGTGATGATGGAGAAATCAGAGCAGCAACATTACCATCTTGAAAAGCACTTCTATTATCTGGTCCATGAGTTCTATTTGTATGATATGTGTTAGGATGATCAACACTCACAACCCTATGTCCTTTCATCATTGAATACCTTAATTTGTTCTCAATGTCCATAGAAATTTGATATGCTTGGTGCAAGGTTGTGGGCTCTTTGTCTCTTTAAAGGAAACTCATCTTCTTGTCAAATGCTCCTAAATACATGACCAAACAGTCAACATCATTTGGTCTTATGTCTTCAGGAATCTCTCTTATGATCTTTGAAAACCTAAGATTAAAAGATGAGACTAACTCATCTTTTCGTTTCTCCATGTTCATGAACCTTTTCCTTATCAAAATAGGGTCAATCCTCTCTCCAAATTGCTCCATGAACACTACCTTAAACTCTTCCCATGAATGAATTGAGGAAGCATGTAAATAAGATAACCAATCCCTTGCATCTCCTCTTAGAGACTGAAAAAATAGTCTCATGATCACATCTTCATGGTCAATCTCATAATAATCCATCAAACTACTAAATTCTTGGAGATGCTTATTTGCTAATTCAGACTTATCACCAATGAATCTTGGTAACTTATTTATGACTTTAGCTAGAATTTTATTTGGGTAGCCACTAATACCACTGAAATTGATAGCTTTGTACCTTCCAGTGTTGAAACTTCTTTGACAATCTGGCTATGACTGATCATAAACCATGGTTGCACCACGAACCATACTAGGATACACATATTGATGCATTTTGATATTCCCTTTTCAACATTCAAATATCAACTCTACAGCTAATCATTCATTGCCCTGTTTCTAGATTTAATCATGATCTCAAAATATTACAATGCATAATTCAAATGCATCTAATCTTAAGATCTATCTAGTGGGAAAATTAACAACTAGCATACCTCTCTAACATAATACATGGCCTGCAAATTACAATTCAGAAGTATGCAAACCTAATTCTACTATCATTTCCCTTTGTTAGTGCTAATCACTCAATATGGAACCAAATTTTTATCCTAAGATGTTCAAATATGGTTTTCATACATTAATTTATTGAAAAACAAGAGTGAAGAATACCTGGAAACATTGCAGCTACTGAAAATTGTCTTCCTGACTAGAAATAGTGTAGATCTAGACTAACATCCATGTCAAGGTTGAAGGAGAAGTGATAGATGAATTTATCGATGATTTCTTGAAAAAATTTGATACCGAGAGGTAGATGAGAAAACCAATCCATGGCAGGACCTATTAAACTTTGAGGGAAGAGGTGTATCAAATAAGAATCATTGTAGGCCACCTCCATACACATGACATTGAATTCTTTGAAATGGTCC